>ML675698.1:2727585-2796036 GCA_007922155.1 Mesoclemmys tuberculata | reverse complement strand
ATCAATTTAAAAATACCCGTCACAGTGTATGTGCTGAAACCCTAGGATATTCCACTCACTGGCACCAAGACTGGGGTGACGAAATGAGGAAATCCTAGCATTAATTCAACAGAAAAGAAATGCATTCTGTAACTGGCAGAATGACTCCTCTAGCCAACGAAAACACGAGGCCTATCACCTGCTCAAAGCTGAAGTCCAAAGGAGGTTATGCGACATCAGAAACAAGTGGTAGCGGGAGAAGGCCTCTGAGATCCAGAGTTTTGTAGACCAGGATGATATGAGAAGTTTATTTCAAGCACAACCTCTATATATGAGCCAAGTTGCAAAGGCCCAACCCCCTTACCTTCCAAGGATGGCTCCACCCTCCTTAAGGACAATGCAGCCATTAAACAACGCTGGTAGGAGCATTCTGAGAGCCTACTAGACCGCAAAACCATGCTGTAATCAATTGGGGTCGACCCTTGGCATTGGTTTCGGAGGGTGGCCATGCCGCTTTGCAATCCGCACCAAGGAGAGTCCTTGGAGACAAAGGCAGGAGGAAGAGGAGGGTTCCCGTCAATCTAGGTGCTTGGCCCTTCTGGCAGGGCAAGACAGCCAACAGTTGGGGGGCTGGTCTGTAACCAGGCAGTCCCTTCCGGAGTCTACGAGCCCATGCCCTTGGGTTGAGCAGGGCAGTAAACAGTCTATCACCCTCCGCCCTCAGGCAGGGCACTAATACAGTCTCTGGTTTGCAGGTAAGGGGGTAAGCACTAACATAATCTAGGGCTCACAGACAAAAGGGGTCGAGCACCAGCAAGGCTTCACAGGCTCGGGTGAGGCGACCACCCCAGGGGTGGGGTGACAAGGGGGAAGAGGAATGTGGGCCCTCCAGACTCCACTGCGTCCCAGCCCAGGTCCCGAACAGCGGCAGGGGTGTTCCGCCATGGGGTCAGCAGGGCTCCAACCGCAACGCGCTGATAACTGCTCAGTTCCCCCGGGCTACTTCCTCCATCCCCTTTACAACGTGCCTATGAGGGTTCTCAGCAGCCTCATCGGGGTGCGCTGCCCGTAGCAGTCCCAATGGCTCCTTGGTGGCGGGGTTATTGAGTGTCTCCAGCAGGTCAGTGAGTCCTCGATGCAGCCGGCATCCTCGCCAGGCTCCCACTCCAGGACCAGGCCAGAGACATCCTTCTCCTCCAACGGCTCTCCTCTGACGAGCTGGTGACACAGTCAGCTTTTATGCTTCCTCTTCCTGTCCTGCCCCTATGCTCCTGGTGGAATCCAAATGTTACTGGGGATTCTAGCTTCTACTGTAATATAAATCATAAATAGCAGTAATGTAATACACTGGCTGAGCGTGGCTGTAGCCCCACTAGGGCTGATCTGAAAGGGATAACTGCCTTCCACTGAGTCCAGCTTTCGGAATTAGTCCTTCAGCTCACAAGGTTGAGATTGGGGTATGGAGGCTACACATAACAGGCCCAGACAGGGGAGCCAGCAATAGTGACCAGTCAGAAGACAGGAAAGAGGCACAAAAAAGATTTGAGGGCTAGAGAAAAAGTCTTACAGAGAGAGACTTACAGAGTTCCATCATAGAAATGTCAGGCTGGAAGGAACCTCAAGAGGCCAACTAGTCCAGCCCCCTGCGCTGAGGAAGGACCAAGTAAAACTAGACAATCCCTGACAGGGGTTTTTCCAACCTGTTCTTAAAAACCTGTAGTGATGGAGATTCCACAACCTCCTTGGAAACCTGATCCAGAGCTTAACTTTCCTTAGAGTTAGAAAATGCGTCCTAATATCTCATCCTGATCTCCCTTGCTGCAAATTAAGCCTATTACGCTTTGTCCTCCCTTCAGAGGAGCCATGGAGAGCAATGGGTCACCGTTCTTCTTTATAACAGTCCTTAACACATATGAAGACTGTTCTCATGTCCCCCTTCAGTCTTCTTTTCACAAGACTAAACATGCCCAGTTTTTTATCCTTTCCTCTTAGGTCATGTTTGCTAAACCTTTGATCATCTGGAAACTCTCTTCTGGACTCTCTCCAATTTGTCCACATCTTGCCTAGATTGCGGCCCCCCGTTGGACACAGTCCCCCAGCTGAGGCCTCACCAGTGCTGAAGAGAGCGAAACAGTTACCTCCCATGTCTTCCACCCAACACTCCATCTGTTGAGCATATCAAAAAGGATATTGAGAGTTCATTAGAGTGTATCAGCACCTTCATGGGGAGAAAATACCAGGCATTAAAGGCTCTTTAAGCTACCGAAGAAGGGCAGAACAAGAACTGAGGACTGGAAGGTGAAGCCAGACAAATTCAAGTTAAAAAGAAGGCACACATTTTTAACAGTGTGTGTTACTAACCAGTGGAAGAAAGTCCCAAGGGATCCAGACTGGCTCCCTTTCTGGAAGATGCTTTAATCCAGCACAAATTATTGGGTTCATTACAGGAGTAACAGGGTGCAATTCTCTAGCCTGGGCTATATAGGAGAACAAATGATCTAACGGTCGCGTTGGGCCTTAAACTCTATGAACCAATGAATATGAAACCCAGGTAATCACAAGCAACGTCTAGGACATCCAAAGCCACTCCAGGGTGCTCCAGATCACAAGTTTTCAAGTCACCTCTTGTGTGTCTTATACTTAGATCCTTGGGGGCAGGGAATGTCTTTCTGGTCTACGCTTGCACACATGCACACATGGTACAATGAAGGCCTAGTCCATGACTGGGGCTCTTAGGTGCTACCATAATATACTCCTAGCAATCAAAATGTACAGCAGCTGACACAATTGTAGCTGAGGCCTGGCCAGACCTGAGTAATTAACACATGGAAGGAGGCCTCATGTTGTGGAGGACAGAATTAGGGAGGTAAATGAAGCACGCTGAAAACAAAATGTTTGTGCTAAATAAGAGAAGTAAATAGGTCAGTAGGCGAAGAAGACAGAACGCCTGAGCCAACTAAGATAAGAGGGAGAAGAACGTGCAGGGAACTATGAGCTAGGTAACGAGGGAAGTTAGGCGTGCAGAGGTGAGCTAAAGAGGACGTCAAACCATGGTAACCAAGCCAATCCCAAAACGTGCGATGCCACATACAGTAAGCGTGACGAGCCGTGCAACGCACATAAAGGGAGACGGTTTCTGTTGTGCATTTTGTGCCTCTTGCTTACCTGCCTAGCTTGCCGTGGCAACAGCGCTTTGTTTGCTGCCATAGCAACGGAGTTAGACTATTAGGGGGTGGCTCAGCCCGCCCTGGCTGGTCTTAGTGTTCGTTCACTAAAGACGTTTCCTGGGTTTGCATCGCGCTGTGTCCCGCGCTGGTTTCTCTCGGAACACAGGCGCTTTCCAAGGATTGATCAGCAGTTTCTGTGGCTTTGGAGCTGTGGCGCACCCTGCGTAGCACTGCGGTACGCCCAGTCAGGATACCCGCGTGATGACGGCCGGCGCCGAACTGAGTTCTTGGGGAGCCACGTAGCAAGAGATCTTGGAGGGAATCCCAGCAACAAGGGCCTGGAGTGCATGGCGCTGGGGTGCCGGGATACTACCGTGCGCACGCTGCACCGTGCACCGTACTACACCCGGTGTTTTCACCTCCGCCTGCCTCCTCTCCGGCAGGTGCCCCCGGGGGCGGGTGACGAGGGCAGGATCCCCACACGCCCTCGTCGCTCCGCCGAGAAGGGGCTGGGGCAGCCTGCTGAGGGGTGGGGGGGCTGGGCGGGGGGCTGGCCGTGGGGCAGCTCTGGGGCCTACCCTGCCCCGGGGGCGGCCGGGGGGCAGGCAGCCAATCAGAGAGCTCAGACATGCTCCTGGTGATGTCACAGTGCAGGCCGTGGTCATCACATGATGACATCACACTGGGCCACTGGGCAGTGACATCATCCCAACATCACCCCTGGGCGGTGACGTCACGCCCTGGCAGGCCCTTCCCCGCCCCGCCCCCCCTCAGGCCGCCGCCGCCTTCCGGCCGCTCTTGTCCCTGCTCGCGGCCCGTAGCCGAGCGGCCGAGCTGCGCCTGCGCACCCGCGGCCGGGTGCCGCCGGACGGATTCTGCGCCTGCGCACACGCGGCCGGGTGCCGCCGGACGGATTCTGCGCCTGCGCACTCGCCCTGCGGCCCGGTCGCGGTTGCCATGGAGTCGGACGGGACGTACGAGCCGGGCTTCGTGGGGATCCGCTTCTGCCAGGAGTGGTGCGTGCGGGGGGCGGGGCCTGCTCCCCCGGCTCCGCCCCCGCCTTCCCTGCCCCCCCGGGGTCCCCGATCCCCCCCGCCCTTCCCTCAGCTCCCCGGGCCCAGCCCCCTCGGGGGGTCCCTCGCACCCCGGCCCGGCCCCCCCGGCGCCTGGGTCCCGCCAGCCCCTCCCCCACCAGCCCCCTCCGGGCTCCCCGCGCCGCTGGGTCTCCGCCCCTCAGGCCCGGGGCAGGGGTTCGCTCAGCGGCCCGGCGAGGGCCTGTGCGGGGCCCCGGTTCGGCAGCGCGCCGGGCTCGGCTTTCCAGCCTCTGAGGCGTGAAGGGGGCGTCTGCCTGCAGCAGCCGGGAACGAGAGACCCTACAATAACACGGGGGGAGCCTGCAGTAACCTGCCCGTTGTGTGCAGTCCGGCCCCCTGATCCTGGGGGAGACCCTACCATAACACTAGCGTCCCCCGTGGGAGAGACCCTACCATAACACTAGCGTCCCCCCTGGGAGAGACCCTACCATAACACTAGCGTCCCCCCGGGGGAGACCCTACCATAACACTAGCATCCCCCCGTGGGAGACCCTACCGTAACGCTAGCGTCCCCCGGGGGAGACCCTACCGTAACGCTAGCGTCCCCCCGGGGGAGACCCTACCGTAACGCTAGCGTCCCCCGTGGGAGAGACCCTACCATAACGCTAGCGTCCCCCGTGGGAGAGACCCTACCATAACGCTAGCGTCCCCCCGGGGGAGAGACCCTACCATAACGCTAGCGTCCCCCTGGGGGAGACCCTACCATAACGCTAGCGTCCCCCGTGGGAGAGACCCTACCGTCCCCCGTGGGAGAGACCCTACCGTAACGCTAGCGTCCCCCCTGGGAGAGACCCTACCATAACGCTAGTGTCCCCCTGGGAGAGACCCGACGATAACAAAGCCGTGTGCGTGCGGCCTGGTGAGGGAATCTACAGAAACAAGCCAGCAAGCACTGTCCGAGCATCCGCAAGCGACCCTACAACAACAAGCCCCTGTTTTAGCGGCAGTAAAGACGGGGAGGGAATTCTCGCCTCCGCGGAGTTAGTACCAGGAGCTAGGGAGGTGTCTCACCTTCACACTGGCACATGCAGGGTCCTCACTGCTGTCCTTTCTGTCTGTAATAGCAACAACATGCTGTACCCCAAAGAAGACAAGGAGAACAGAATCCTGCTCTATGCGGTGAGTTTAAAATAGCCAAAGCCAAATTCAGGCTGCTCAGAGCCCATTGAATGTAGCAGAGTTGGTTACTTTCAGGCTGACTCAGCTGTTAACCACCGCTCCCTTATGGTAAACTGAGGCAAAGGCTTATCTTGGCTTGTCATAGCTACCCCAGGGGAAGAAACTGCTTTCGAAGATCCCAGTGTTTAACCTCAAATGCACCTCATGAGGCTGCTTTGTGCAATAGCCTGTTGAGGATTTTGTCGTCAGCTGAAGCTTGCAATAGGAGTGAATGCTGGTCCTTTCATTCTCAGGCTGACTTTGTCCCCCACGCTCCCCTTCTACGGCTGAGCCCACCATCCCAGTTCTGCACTGATTCCCAACGGCAGTGCAGCTCCTAACTCCCATTGAGGAGGTGCCTAAATATCTTTGAGAGCTGAGCTTTAAGTGACCTGTCACTTTCAGTAGGACTTACACTCCTAAATCACTTAAGCTCTTTTGACACCCGTCCCCCACCACACCAGAAGGGAGCGAGACCTTTTCTGCCACAGGTGGTGTTCCTTGTACTTGACATGCACTTTGCATTGATTTTGATAAGGATTAATTGGGGCTGATTAAACAACTAGTCACAGCTGTGTTAGGAAGTGGTGTGTATTTGGAGAGATGTTTCCTCTGATTCTTACTGGTTTTTCCTCTTTGTTTTACTTCCCCTCCCCACAACCCCTTTTTCCTTCGGGCTATGGAGGGCTGAAGGTAATTTCCCCCTCTGATATGGGTATCCAGATCCCATAGTGATGGGCATGTTAGAAATAGCTAGACAGGTGGTGACCCTCCTGCTGACACAGTGAGTCACTAGGTTGAGAAGTTGTGCTCTTTCTTCTTCACTCCCAGCTTGTGTGCGTGCAGGAATAAGGAGTCAAGTTCTGATACTCCTTTCTCTACACACACTGTGCGCTACACCTCTGTGTTTCCTGTTTTGCTGCAATTTGAGGGTTATATTTAAAGTGGAGGTTTAATTAGAGATTTCCTGCCAGGAAAAGCAGTGAGACATAAAGACACTAAAGGTATATCTTCACGGTTAACCTGGGCTCTTAGCCAGGTTTTAGTCCCAACCTTCCCTTATCTACCACAGGAAAAACCTCTGACCCAGGTTTGGAAATGCATTGAGTCCGGGCTAGCTGCATGGCTGGAGAGGGGATGTCAGAGCTTGGCTCTGCTTTCACTTGGGTGGGAATCCATCCACTTTGCAGTGAGGATGTAGTCAAAATCACTATCATACTGATAGTCCTCCAGTGCCCTTCCCACAATTCTCCTATGAAGGACACACACAGTCTCCTGCAATTGACAGAATTGACTGGGAAAGAATCCTAGAAGGTCTCAGCACAAAGAACCATGGGGTGTGTCCCGGACACACACAGGTGAGTGCAGAAACAGTGAGAACACAGTACCATGGGTACGGCGTGGGGTAGCTTGCACCTGAGCTAGGCCAAGCGTGGTGCTCAGATCTGGCTGCCAATCACCTGAGTTATCTGTGCTGTGAAGACCAACCCCTAGATTTGTCATGTGAGGAGGTGCATCTGATTGGTTATATTAGTGAGCCTGAACACTTACTAAAATAGCCACTTCTGATTGGAAATCCCAATTCTAAGGTACATTTTATTCCTCTCTTGCTTTTCTTCCCAAGTGTCGAAATTGTGATTACCAACAGGAAGCCGATAACAGCTGCATCTATGTCAATAAGATCACGCATGAAGTGGAGTGAGTATGTGAACGCTCATAACTGGTGATGAAAAAAGTCTGTGGAGGTTCTGAGCTGCTGACAATCTCCCCCACCCTCCACAGTTACCAAATAGCTTGCTCAACAATGAGCTGTTTAGCACATTACACACACCTCTCCTGGGCAGTGTGTAGTCAGTGGTCAGAGCTGAGGGTTGTACTAGTAACCGAGGCTGGTAGGCCTGTTGCAGTTGTAAGTGGAACTGTGGGAGAGTGAATATGTATTTATAAAATGTTATAATAATTTATAACATGTTAATGTGTAAAAGGAAGACAGACTAAATTAGTTTCAATGCCCTTATTAATACAGTATAAGAATTGGGTTAAGATCATGCCTGTAAACAAAAGAAGCATGGGACCAAAAATTAGTGGACTAAAATTGGTGTAGGGTTGGGAGTCAGAAATCCTCAGCTGTAGTCAGACCAAACCTTTTTGAGTGAGTGTGGTCTAGTTGTTAGAAACAGACCTGTGAGCCGAGACTCCTGGGTTCTAGTTGTGGTTCTGGGTGTGGGTGTGGTCTAGTGGTTAGAGCAGAAGAAGGTGTGTCAGGACTCCTGGGTTCCAGTCGTGGTTCTGGGTGTGAGTGTGGTCTAGTGGTTAGAGCAGAAGGTGTGTTAGGACTCCTGGGTTCTGTCTCTAGCTGTGCGATGCTGGGTGATGTTGGGCGAGTTGCTTCACCTCTTTATGCCTTGTTTTCTCGCCGTTAAATGGGGGCAGCACCATCGATCTGAGGTTTCATCGTGAAGCACTTGGAGATCCTTGGGTGGAAGGGACCAGAGCAGGGCCCCATATTACTTATCATGATTTTAAGGATCAGTTCAGAAAACAGCTCCAGGACTGATTCGAAGGGTAGAAAACCTGCCTTCGAGGGAGAGGCTCAAGAAGCTCGATCTAGCTTGTCCAAGAGCAGGTTAAGGGGGGACTGGGTCAAGTTCTGAGAGTCCCCACATGGGGAAGAGATTTCTGCTATAGATGGTGGGACAAAGATGGCAATAGCCTGGATAAACCTTCTGGAATGAAGATAAACATTAGTGAACTACATTTAATGCCTTCAGCATCTGTTGTATTAAAAGTGCAGTTGTTTATTGTGAGACTGCGTGTTACTGGGGACGCCAAGGTAATTCCTCCGGTTAGCAACCTTTTAAAGCCAGCCCTGGCAGAGGGGCACACGCACTAGTTCAGCCTGGATTCTCCAGGGCCCAACAGACAAAGAAGTTTGGGATAAGTAGCCTGGTTTTAAACAGGTTGGGGCCTTCTTCCTGCTCCATGGAGGGCCCCTGTCCTTAGGGAAGGGCTGGAAGGACTTGGCCTATGGAAGAGTGGATGCTGGTTCTCAGCTGAGGCTATTAGGAGGTTGTGACTGCAAAAGAGACCCCTTCTGGGGGCTTAGAGTGCCTCCTGTGCCAGAACCCATGGTGGAGACAGTTGGGGGGATCTTTGGTAAGCCGATTAGCATGTGTGCAGGTTCTTTTAGTGCTTTCATATGTTTTCTCTGTGGTGTTTTTACCTTAAGACTAAAATAGGCTTGCACAGGAAGTGTTGCACTGGCAACTTAAGCCTGTGGTAATGGCACTGTTCTCAGTCTCTGAAGAAAGCAAGCAAGTAAGTCTGTGTAAGGCAGACTAGCTTTGCTGGGAATAACACAGTGAAGGCAGGGAACTGTTGGGCTTGGAAATACCCCACTCGGGAGGAGGAGGGATGCAGGTCTCCCCTTGAGAAAGGCAATGGGTAGGGAGCTCTTGCTGGACTGTGGAGGGGGAATATAGATGCAGTTGCTCTGAAGGGTGACAAACAGCTCTTTCATCTAGCAGAAAAAGTCGTAACACATCCAGTGGCTGGAAGCTGCAGCTAGACAAATTCAGACTAGAAATAAGGTGCATATTTTTAAGTGAGGGTAATTAACCGTTGGAACAACTGGCCAGGACAGGATGGATTTTCCATCACGTGAAGTCTAAGGACTGGATGTCTTACCAGTACATCTGACACAGGACCTGTTGGGTGGAGTTGCGTGAATGTCATGGGCTTGTCTGCCCTTCAGGCATCTCATTAGGTCTGTTTTCTTTGCAGTGAATTGACGCAAATCATTGCCGACGTTTCCCAGGATCCAACTTTGCCCCGGACAGAAGATCACCCATGTCAGAAGTGAGTGTTAACCCTTTGGAGGCTGCAGACCTTTCCAGTCATGCTTTTAAGTGCTTGTATAACTTGCAATCTGGAAGTTGCTGAGTGGCTTGAGGGTTACGTAAATAGGTTAGCTCTGATGCTCAAGTTTTCCAAGAATCTGAATTAGTGGAAGATCAACCAGAAAAGTCACTTCCCTAGAACCCTCTACCTGTGGTCCTGCCAGCTCTCACAAGCTAAGCAGGGTATTCTGGGTGGGAGACCTCCAAGGAAAACCCAGCTACTTCAGGCTGGCTGTGGGGTGCTGTCCATTGAGCGGTGCCATTTCTCAGATGAAATGTTAAACGGAGAGCCTCCCTACTTGTGATCATTAAAGATCCCAGGGAATTAGTAGATCGTGTGTGTCTAGGCTGAATCCAAACTTGGATAATTGCATTCTGCCTACTTAAATTCCCCGCACCATTTTAATTGCAGGTGGGATTGTCTCAATTTCCTGGACTCACCCTCCACCCATTCTCCTCTGGGGCCTGACCCCTCCAATTTTCCTAAGACCCCTGCCCAAGCCTGTACATCTGCACTGCAATTTGTAGCCCTGCAGGCCGAGCCCGGGAAGCCTAGTTCAGCTGACGGGGCCAGCCATGGGTTTTTATTACAGGGTTGACCTACCCTCAGACTAAGTTCTTTGGGACAGGAGCTGTCTGCTGCTCTGTCTGTACAGCACCTGGCACAATGGGACCCGATCTTGTTTGAGCTTTAGGCACAACCATAATAAACACGGTTAACCATAACATCATGTGTTTAACCACAAAACTTCCAGCAGACCCTGACCCGTTACCTGTGAGCTTACGTCCCTCCTCTGATTTGGTGCTGACCTGTCCGTTCTTTCCAGGTGCGGGCACAAAGAAGCAGTATTCTTCCAGTCTCACAGCGCAAGGGCTGAGGTGAGGGATCTGCTCCTAGGTGTGGAATAATGTAGAGTCAATAGTTAGGGTCTGATTTCCATGTACCTGCCTGCCTTGGGCCCCCATGGAGGGGTCTCAAAGTTGTAACAGGATCCAGTGGGGGAAGGTGAAGCTAGATGGACAAGCTTGGTCTGTGTCTGCCAGGGCTTAGCTCCCCACCACCACCAGCCTCCGGCAACACAAACCTCCTGTCTAGGCCTACGCAGGCTCTGCTGTCTCTCTGCAGCTTAATGCTAGACACTGCATCCCCCGAGTGTCCCCCTGTGGGGTTCAGCCCCCGATCAGTGGATGCTCACAGAATTCCCAGCTCCTCGTCACAGTACATCACAGCTTCTCAGTTCCACCAGAGCGCACCCCTCTGCTCAATCCACGGCATTTAGATTTGTTTATAGAGAAAGCAAGGAGAAGTTTATTTAACAAAGAACAGCATCACAGGATAGAAATCAGAAATACTGGAAACAGAGGGTTCCACAGAAAATCAAATCATAACGTGCATCCTGGAGCCTAAACTTCACTGATAAGATGATGTCATGTCATAAGCGCAAAAGCTCACACAAAACCCTTCCAGCGCATTCCAGCCAGGCTTGGCTGTGATCTTCCCTTCATGAAACAAGCACGCTTTCCTCCTCTGTGGGAAGATCCAGCGTTTGTCTGTCTTTACAGTTATAGTCCAAAACTCCACTGTCTGCACTGGAAACCAGATAACTCCGTTGCGTGTGTTTTCCGGCCTAGGGTCTCCCCTGGAGGCTTTGCATTAGCATTTTGCTTCGGCTGTAAATGAGTGCCCACTGTGACCCATGCACTATTCAGTTTACGTGTAGATAAAAAGCTAGATAAATATCTCTTGCCTGAAAGAAACCTGTTTCTCGCCTTTTCTGGTAACAAGCCACAAACCTTAAGAACTTAATTCAGTATGGCTACACAACTGCCTCAATTCAAGAAGGGTGATGATAAATCGGAGAAGGGTCAAAGCAGAGCCACAAGAATGCCTAGAGGGTTAGAAACCCTGTTTTACAGTGTTAGGCTCCGGGAGCTCAATCGGTTTAGTTTAACAAAGAGAAGATTAAGAGGTGACCTGATTCCAGTCTATCAGTACCCATCTGGGGAACAATATTTAATAACAACGGCCTCTTCAGTCTAGCAGAGAAAGGTCTAATACAGTGATACTTAGACTTGAGAACCGCAAGTGGCTCTTTAATGTGTCTTGTGGCTCTTTGCGGCACGTGATATTAAAACACTCTGTGATTTAACTTATTAACCAATTAAAGTTATTAACCAATTAGGGTTCTTTTACTGTTATTAACCAACTGTAGCTGACAAAATAACACCACTTGTTCAGTCATTTTGCTGTGAGAATAAAATATAGATCACATTACTGATATATAAAACAACATTTCCTCTGTCCCACCGTTTAACTCTGAATACATAGCGCTGGAGTAAATGAAGCAATGAATTCACTCGCCTGTGGCTCTTCTGGGTAATGCTGATCGCTGGTTTGGCTTCTGAGCGCCTGTGATCTGGGTCTCACTGGTTAACATGAGCCAGTGGCTGGAAGTTGAAGCTAGAGAAATTCAGACTGGAAATAAGGCATCAATTTAACAGAGTAATTCGTCGTCGGAGCAGGGGTGGTGCTGGATTCTCCATCACTGCTGATGTTTAAATCAAGATGGGCTGTGTTTCTAAGACAGCTGCCCTAGGAATTGTTTTGGGGCAGGGCTCGGCCTGTGCTATAGCAGGGGTCAGACTAGGTGATCATAACGGGCCCTTCTGGCCTTGGAATCGATGAATCCTTGCACCCACTGCTAGTTGGCATCGAGGTCCCTGGTCACACTCATTCGTTGCTTTCTCCTGTTGCCTAGGATGCCATGAGGCTGTATTACGTGTGCACCGCCCCGCACTGTGGCCACCGCTGGACTGAATAACGGAGCAGCTGTTTGAGATGCGACATCGCCTCCGGCCCAGTTGTCAAACAGTTGTCAAACATTTAGCCGCTGTACTTTTGTTAATAAAAGCTTTATTTTTCAAGTCAATGCGTGCGTGACTCTGCGAAACTGGGCCTGTTCTAGGCGGAGAGTGCATCTTCTCTACGGTATTAACTAAAGCAGCGGTTCTCAGACTTCACTGCACCACGGCCCCCTTCTGACAACAATTACTACATGACCTGGGCGGAGTGGGGGAGTTGGAGCCAGGCTCCCACCATGCCAGGCTGAAGCCCTTGGGTTTCAGCTTCAGCCCGGGGCAGCGGGCCCCAGCAAGTCTAACACTGGCCTGGAGACCCCCTTAAAATGGGGTCCCAGCCCACAGCTTGAGAGCTGCTGAACTAAAGGGATCTACCACAGCCCTGTTGGCAGGAGCAGTCACGTTGCTCTACCTGCGATGTTTCTCTACGTGATCATTAGCGCTTCCGTGGAATTGGCTAGTGAGTTTGTCCTGGCTGGATCCAAACAAGGATCATGACGGTTCAGCTCTGTCAGCTCTCCGCATTTCCCATTGCATGGGGGTCTGACGCCACCCCCGCTCCGCCCAGCCCCCTTTGGCTCCTGTCCTTGCCAGGCACACCCCCTGCTTGCTAGCACTGTGGGAGCTGCTCAAGGAATGCGTTCACAATGAACAGTATTGCGGGAGAACACGTCTGCCCCTTCAGACCGTCCAGCCTGGAAGTGGGATGAACCCAGCAATTAAAACCAGTTCTGGGGGTGGCCTGCTCCAGATTTTTGTCTGAGGCATTTATTCCAACTGGTGCAGGACATGGCTCCAATTTGGACCTGGGACCGATACCACACGTTGGCACCGGTGCATCTCAGGGCAGAGGAGGCAGCTACAGAACACAAGACACACGGGGCACTTTGGCAGTGGGCCCCCCATTGCAAAGCAATGTGCTAGGCTCCTCGTAGTCTAATCCAGGTAACTGGCTGGAGTTTAGGGGGCTGTAATAGGCAGAGGTCAGCTGAGATGATGGGGCAGTTCCTTCTGACCTTAAATTCGAGGACAGAACTAGGGACAGAAGCTGAAGACTCAAGATGTTTGAACGGGGTATAAAAGAATGGCACAAACTGATTGAGTGTGTCCCAGCCTTACCCAGAGTATTTATTACTGGTCCAGAAATGACTAGAGATTCCACAAGTGAAAAGGAAAGGTACGCACCCAGTTGCCATTTGTGGGTGTCATGGGGTTTTTAAATCGCCCCTTTGTCTCTAATCTGGTTTCCTCCTCTAACATCACACCTGTTACACTATTGTACCCTTTGCTTGACCAATGGCTTCCCATGATGCCCAGCACAAATCAGACTTCTACTTGGACCATGCCCCTGCTTTCAGGCTGAGGGAAGGGTATGGATATAGCAGAGATAACAGTTAATTTAATATTCATTCTGGACAACCCCCCCCCGCACACCACATCAAAGCAGTTTCCAATTCAGTATTGAGCTGGGGATGTGTAACAGCCTCCCTAAAGAAGAAAAGGTAAATGATTTACGCAGTGAGGGACAAACACAGGATGTAAGGGTACATCTACAGGGAGCAGAAGGTGTAAGTCCCAGCTCGGGCCTGCTCCATCTAACACACGAAAAGTAGCAGTACAGCCACCCCAAGTGCAATCCTGGCCAAAACCCTAGGTGTACATGCCGCTGGGTACTGCATCCCCCGGCCACAGCTGCAGTGCTAGTTTTAGCATGGTCTAGCCGCGCTGGGAATTACACCCATCCTCACAGAGCCACTAGGACTAGAGTGGAAGAACGGCTCGATTAAGGCCTGGAGGCTGTTGAGTGAAAATTATATCCCAGTAAAGGCAGTTCGAACAAACAAGTCATATTCTGTTATCCTGAATGCTCCTCGAGGGGCTGAAAAGGTGAAGCAGCTTCTGGGATTGTTTCTAGGAATCCGTCCCCTCCAAAGACGGACACGCCCCTCGCTCTGGTTCGCTGGGGAAGGGATCATCTTTTTAGCTCTAGCTTGGTGGAAGGTTTTCTTCATTGCTACCCAGGGAGCTGTCTCACCAGGAGGGCATGTGATGCGTTTCAGCTACTGCGATGCCTTCCACAGCAGCAACTGCTCATTAGGGACACTGGGAACAGCCCAACTGGAGAAGACCTGTGGCACATGGCCCACAATCCTGTCCCCGAGAGCAGCAAGTACCAGATGCTTCAGTGGAAAGCAAGCACCTAGCGGTAGCTGTTGTGGAATAATCTGCCCCCACCATAGATCGTGCCTGATCTCTGTTAGGGATCCCCTTGCCTATACTCTTAGCATGAACTGTGGTTATTCTTCTCCATGTAAACATCCAATTGCTCTTGGTCTTATCATGATCCTGTGGCAGAGAGTTCCACAGACTCCATGTGAAAAAGCGCTTCCTTTGGTCTGCCCTTCTCTTCCATGGCCCTGCTTATTTGTCTCTTAAGGTCAATAGAACCTAAACTTTACAATCTCTTTCCTGCAAGAGCTGGTCCAGGCCTCTGATCCTTCTCCGAACCCCTCTAGTTCCAATGATGGCTGATGTGCAACCTGTGTTTAGAAATGACCTTGGTGGGAGGGTTAATCTGCATCAAACACAGGGAAAGGGGAGGGATTGCAGTGGGGCACTGCAGTTCGGGGAATCAGGCACAGCACGCTAAAAGAGTAAACAACAGACCTTAGTGAAAGGCCCACGGGGCCCAAACTGGTGCGTTTATCAAAGAGGAGGTCACGGGATGGTGTGATCAGTCACAAAGTGCTTATGCTGGGAACAGAAACTGGATAACAGCGGCCTCTTCACACAAGGCTCTAACAAAAGCCAAGGGTTGAAAGTTGAAGAACTAGACATGGAGGTGCAATTTCTTAGAGCAAGGCTAATTAACCACTGGAACCGAGCGGGGGTGTGACGGGAGCCTCCCCCCTGGGGCATCTTTAATTCAAGGGGGGCTGTTTCTCTAAGAGATCTGCTCCTGTTCGAACAGGAACTAATTCCGACCACGCCCAGGGCTCACAGGAGATCTGACTAGGTGATTAGCAGGGTCCCTTCTGGCCCTAACCTCTGGGAATCTATAACAATGTCCCAGCAGCTCAGCAGGTTCTTGTCCCCGTGGAAGGCCTGTAGGGAACAAACCTGACCGGCCCCGGGGAGCTGAGATGACCCAGCTGCCCTGATCAGACTGCTGGGGGATCCAGCATACAGTGGTGTGGGAGATCTCCCTGACCCCTGGTGCAAAGGGTGGCGCCGGCCCCGGCCTCAGGCACAGTAGCCGCCGGGGTAGAGGAGGAAGCGGAGGGAGGCGGCGGCCCCCTGCTTGCGGAGGCACTTGCGCAGCAGGGCGTTGCTGGGGTGGAGCCGGCGCACGTGGCCGTAGAACTCGCTGCCGGCGGCGCAGGTGAAGCCGCACTCCTCGCACACGAAGAGTTTGGCCCGCCGCTCGCGGTAGGCGTAGTGCTGCTGGACCCCGTGGATCTTCCGCAGGTGGGACTCCAGGGAGCAGCGCTGGGTGAAGGCTTTGGCGCAGACGTGGCAGCGGTAGGGGCGGATGCCTGCAGCGAGGGGGCCGGGGTCAGCAACACTACGGAGAGGCAGTCCCTCCCGTCCACCCTCGCCCCCAAATCCGGCAAGTCTCATCTACACACAGAAAACCCAGCCCTGGGATCCTGGGGCTTTAAACCCAGACGAGCTGAGGGGTTGGGTTAGAGCCCAGCTTCGGCTCTAACCTGCCCACTTGGCAGTGTGGACGTAGGCTACTGCCGTGGGGTGCAGATGGCCCTCCAATGCATCCCCCCGGGGCAGCCTGTTCCTGCTGTCATTCTACCTAACTCCCCTCTCCTGCCTGGGGGGTCCCATTTATACACACTAGGCGCGCGGGAGACGGAGCCCAATAAGGGACCTGGCCCCCCGGGTGTGCTCAGGGCAGAAGGGAGGGATGGATCCCAAGAGCCTGCCCCGTAAATAAGCTGCTTCCCCAGCGGCCCCCGCCTCACCCGTGTGCGTCCGCGTGTGTCTCTTCAGGTCGAAGGTGTCGTTGAAGCCCTTGCCGCAGAACTCGCAGACGTGCTTCTTGACCGAGCTGTGGCACTTCAGGTGGCGCGTCAGCATGCGCTGCAGCGGGAAGGCCTTGCTGCACACGGGGCAGGGGAAGTCACTCGGCCCCTGGGGGCCTTTCCCCTGCAAGAGGGGAAGCAGGTTGGGGGGAGCATGGCCGGTTGGAGCAGCCCCGCCCCGGCCTGGAGAGAGCAGCCAAGCCAAGCAGGGCTGAGTGGTGGCGCTTGCCGGGTTAAAATCCGGGTGCCCCGCTTTCCCTTCCCCCCCATGCCAGGGCTCAGTGTGCCGAGCCCCCTTCCCCACCTGGTATCGGGGGAAGGAAACACCCCATGTTTCCCCAGCTAGGGTCACGGCCGCTGTTGGGAGCTTCCCCTCACGGCGAATTACATTCCAGCCCTGGCTGCGCCCGAGCGGGGCATGATCGCAGCCCCGCAGGAAGGGCTGAGGGGGATCTCCTGCCTCGCTCGGCCCACGGGCAGCCACTCCGGCTCCTCCTCTCTCGGACCCTATGGGCTGGAGAGAAGCTTGCCCTCTTCAGCATGGGGAAAAGGTGCTCGCCTGTGGACTCACTACATTTCCCCTCTGGGGCAGGGCACGAGGTGGAGTGGTTAGAGCAAGTGACGGCATTGGGAGTCCATCGCTAGCTCCTCCACTGACTCGCTCTGGGACCTGAGCCAGTCTGCCTGGCGCGCGGACCTCAGGAACGGCCGTGGGACGCTGGAGTCCTGATTCTAACCGCTCGCCTGCACGCCCCAGAGCTGGGACCAGAACCCAGGAGTCCTGGCTCCCAGCCCACCCCGCTCCAACCCCTAGACCCCGGTTGCCCCCGAGAGCGGATTCCTCTTCACCTGCGGTAAACCCATTCCCCACAGCCAAGCATAGACAAGCAGGGGTCCGGGCTCCTGGTCCCTAACCCGAGGCTGGCACTCACCGCCCCCAGCCAGGAACAGAAGCCAGGAGTCCTGGCTCACAGGACCCCTGTTCTTGCCATAGGCCCCATAGGCTTTACCTTTGCTCTAGGGTATTTCATTGCCATCTCGGTGGGCAGCAGGTTCGGACTGGGCCGGGGGGAGCTGCTCTCACTTGGTCCGTCCCAGCCACTTTTTCTGTCCTCGGGGATTGCCCCCAAGGCGGGGGGGCCTATGCTCATGCTGTCCTCTGGAAGGTCAAAACACACGACCTGAGACCTGCCTTGCTTCTTGCCATGAGGCCCTGAGACAGGCGGGGAGGGGGAGGAATCAGTGGCAGAGGCAAGATGGTCAGTTGGGTGGGGGACACAGGTTGGGGGATCAGTATTCGGGGGAATCCCCTACAGGGAATCCCCCTCTGAGTCAGCCCTCAGCAGCCCCGTGGAATACCCAGCGAAAGGGCAGAGGGATAAACTGCCCAGCGTCCATCCCTCGAGCCATCCAGGCAGGCCACCGCACTACCACAGCCAGGCCGCCAGGACCGGAACATGGGAGGGAGCTGGATGGGTCAGGCTGGAACGAATCTTCCCCTCCAGCTGCTAGTTCGAATCCAGCCCCAGGCCGGCTGTTCCTTGCCCGGGCTGCCTAGGGGTCCTTGTGGGATGTGTGGCCAGACCACAAAACCCACCACAGTTGTCCCTGCCTCCTTCACAGGCTGATCAGAGAAGCCGTGGCTCTGGCTGGCCATGGAGGTGGATTTCCCGTCTGCCCGAGGAGGCTGGGAGAGGCAGAGGGGGCAGCTCCCTAGACTGGGCACCTGGAGGGTAAGCAGAGAACAGCGGGACTATGAATCAGGCCCCTTCCATCAGCGCGAAGAGTGGCCGAAACTGGAATCCTGCCCCCCCACCTGCCACCACGGGTAACCCACTAGGCGCTCAGGCACCTACCTGGGACGTAGGCGTCACCCCGCAGCTGGTCCGAGAGCTCTCCCCAGTCCTGGGTCCCCAGCACGGCTGCCCGGTGCCTTTTCACCAGGAAAGCCTTGGGCATGGTGGAGATGCTAGGCCAGGCTTGCCAGGAAGGCTCTCTGAAGTCCCCGTGGCCTGTTCTGGTGCTCCCCCGCCCCAATGCCCCGTTTGACGCCCCAGCGCCAGGCGTAAGAGGGAGACTCCAGGGAGCAACTAGAAGTGGGAACACCTTCAGTGGAGGCAGGCGGCAACGCGGGGGCCTCGCGATCGAGACGCAGCCGAAGCCAAAGAGCGCCAGGCATCTTCAAACCACCATGGATGCTTCCTGCTTCCCCGAGGGAGGCTCTATCTCCATTTTACAGATAGAGAAACTGAGGCACAGAAAGGTGAATTGACTTGGTCGTGCTAACAGGACTGAGGAGCCCAGGCTCCCAGCCACCTGCTAGCCACTAGACCCCACCTCCCCTCCCAGCGCTGGCAATAGAATCCAGGAGTCCTGACATCCAGGCCCTTGCTCTAACCACTAGACCCCACTCTTCCTCACAGAGCAAGGAATTGAATCCTAACATCCTAGTCCTTCTCCTAGTCCATTGCTCTAACATCGCCATGCTGCTTCCCTGCTGCGAGGTGCTTCACTACCTATTAGCTTCCTTTGACATGTGGGGAAACTGAGGCACACCCTTTCAGTGTGGCTAGTCTCGGGTCCCAGCACAGTATGATTAGAAGTTAAAGCTTCCTGGCTCCCAGAACCATGCTCAGTGCGCTAGCCTACGCTGCCTGTCAAGAAAATATATCAGGCAGCATCTCCTCCCCGCCCCCAGGTCACTGTCCACCTGCAAAGCCATGACTTACCCTCCAGATCGGCATGACAGGGAGAGAGAGTGCGTCTTTATATACACACGGACCCCACTGAGGATTTGAATTGCCCCAGCAGGCCAGGAATACAAAGCCCCATTTTTTGCATACAACATGCTCTGAGCTGCAAACAGAATAAAACCCTCCATCCTCTTCATGCAAATCTACAGCACTGGCCCAAGGCAGAATCACTGACGGTTACCTGGCCTTTGTCAGCAGGCCGTGAGGGAAAGCGGGCTCGCACCGTCTGGATGATCAGGCTCGGGCCTTGTTAATTGCCCATCTAAGGGACTCACCTGGCTGCTTGTCCCAGGGCCTCCCCCACACTCAGTGAAGTCATCCGGGGAGAGCTGCTGTGGTGCCATGGCCCCGCTTCTCCGAGGCATTTGAAATCAATGAGCGTTCAACACCCAAATACCTCTGAGCAACAGTTCCCAACCTGGGGCGCACGACCCCCGTGGGGGAGGCACCAAAGATTCCAGGGAGTCCCTGAGGCTTCAGTAACATAGAGATCACTTAGCTCTCCGAGCGCCACGCTGGCGGGAGCACAGCAGCAGCCCCAAGTGCCACACTGGCCGGAGCAGAGCCCCCCTGAACTGCGCACCAGCCAGAGCAAAAAAGCAGCCGGTGCCCAGCCAGCCTGCCAGTGCCCGCTGCCTCCATTACCCTCTGTTCACAAGGGTCAGGAAGAAGTGGGGCCACACGGGGCGTGTGGAGCCAGCTGCACCGGGAAATCTCAGCTTCTTACTCAAGTAAGAGAATTTATTACTATTAGTTATGTAGTTTAGTGTTATATGTGTTTATAGCCAGTGAGGGGGTGGGATGGGGGGTGTAACATGTTTTACCTAGTGTTAACTAGTGGGGCTTTCACTCAAAAAGGTTGGGAACCATTGCCTTTGAGGATCTGGGCCCAGACCACACAGGGAACCTGTGGCAAAACAGGTGCTTAAACCCAGTCTTTCATAGCCTAGGTTAGAGCCCTTAACCACTAGGCCATTGGGCATCAGCTTACACCCCTATTCCGATTTGTTTCCTCCCAAACCAAATCAGTGGCAGGTGCAAGATGTGCTTGGAGAAAACCCAAGTCCTGTTTGGACACCAGGAAACCCTTCTGGAAACCCCGCCAGACAGAAATCACTGATTCCGACCCAGACTGGCCCTTGTGAGACACGGGTTGGGGGTTCCAAGCCACACTCCCAGCCCTTCGCTGCGCTGTTCCAACATGCGCCTAGCGAGCTACTGCCCGGCAAGCTGGTGTGCTGTAGATTTCACATCCTGGCTTGCCACAGATTAGTTTGCTGTGTGGACAAGCCCTTTGTTTACAGTGCACGCTCTTGAAGCCAGGGTCTGCCTTGTCTTAGAAAGGCCAGCTCTAGGCCCATACAAAAACAATTAGGTTGGATGGAGGAAGCTCTGGGACACAGGGGCTCAGACTAGATGATCATCATAGTCCCTTCTGGCCTTGGAAATTGATGACTCCAAGGCATTTTCAACACGGTTCCAGTCAGAACCATTAGATTTGCAGGAGTGAAAAAGGGAAAAGAGGTCACCCTATTTAGCTGTGTTCAGACACAGCCAAGGGAACACCAGCTGAACTCCTCTCGTGGGAAGTTTGTTAGTCAAATCAAGGGCAAATGCATAAAATCAAACTGCTCCCAAAGCTGTCCATGGAAACAGGTTTATTCAAATCAAAGCACCAAGCAAAACCGTGGCAGGAGGATATGAAAATGCGGGTCTGTTTAAAAGAGATTTATTTACTTTGGTGTCAAGTACGTGTCAGGGGAGCAGACCATGAGATTTAGCTAGTGAATTCAAGAAGCTACTAGATCCCAGCCCCTCTACACTTTGGCCAGTGGAATAAGAACTTGGCTTAGCTCCAACAGCATTTATCATCTGTGGCTCTCAAAGCACTTCATAAATGTAGGCAATCCTCTTCCTCCTCGTTCTGCAGAGGAGAAAACTGAGGCACAGAGCGAGAGGCAGAGGACTTTCCAAAGATCAAGCAACAGAGCCAGGAATATAATTCATGTCTCCTGGTTCCCAATCTGGTGCATTATCCACTAGACCATGCTGCCTCCCAGGAAAGGGGTTGTTCTGTAAAGCGTGTCATCCAGGCTAAGTTTTTATCTGCACTAAGTTTCGCTTATTCCTTTAGGAATGTTCCACCCGCCAATAGCTCTTGTCCTGTACACTTGATTCCATATCCACTCTGCAACTTGCCAGGTTGGGTGTAAGGTTCAGCTTAGAGCAGGACTTCGTCTACATAGCTATGTTTGGCCAGTTACACCACTATAGTTATACAGGTTTAGTGACACCCATCCAAAGCCCCATATACACGCTTTTATTCTGGTATAGCGGTGGCTTTTTCAATCTAGATTAAACCCATTCCCAAGCAACGTAACAGGCCCTAATTCTGGAATAGCGGTGTCCACACAGGTAGTTAGACCAGTATAGTAGCCATATAATTGTACCAGTACATTTCCCCAGGTAGACAAGCTCTCACTTGCATTACACAGAGCCCAGGGCATTCCCTTAAGCATGACAAATGGAAGGCTTGGAAGAAAGTAGGGGTTATTTATAGTTCCCATGTTTTGGGACTAGAGGGAGGCTGTGCTAGCACATTACCAAATGAGAACCATGAGCAATTAAACGCCCTTGGCTCCCAGTTCTCTTCATGCCCTCTCCTATGCCTCTGTGCTGCTCAGAACCGCCATGGTTTTGCTAGTCTCTCTCTGCTAATAATCTAACACTGGCCTCCCCTCAGCCCATGGGTGAACAAGAGCCTTCTCCCCCATAGCTCCGGCCGTCTGGAACAGCTTCCCTGTGCCTCCACTCCCCATTCTCCATGTTGTTTCAAATCCCAGTCTGTGAGCAACATTCCCGTGTCTCCCGTTTTCCCTGCTAGATTTCGTTTAGTAAAGGGAAGCCTCATTTTCCTGTCTTCTCCGGCTGACTATAGCCCTCGCCAAAGGCTCTGCCATCCTCTGGCCTTTCCTTCAGAACCTCTCCCAACCCACCATTATCTTCCTGGAGCCAGACACTTGGGTCTCGCCAGCCTTTGTAGAATACCTTTGGGAGTTCAGATTTGGGCTTCCTTCCTCTCTCCTCCCAGCACTGTGTTGTTGGCCCTTTCCAAACAGCTGATCGGTTTGGTTCTAGCCCCGTTTGCTCCACAGATCCTTTTCAGGCTCAGTACCTTGCCTCTAATCAGTTTCCAGCCATCTCCTTCCTTCACTGTCCTCTCCATTACACTGCATTCGCTCACTTCCCTGTTCCACTCCCCATCTGGTGCCTGTCTGCGCTGATGGCAGGCAGCACTTCCCTGTGCTCAGAGTATGCCTGCCTGACGCTGCACCGTGCCTCCTTCAGCTCACTGATATACAAGTCTGAGCTGTACACTCAAGCCTGGGTTGCCTGTGACCATTGCAAACCTCACAGCAAGGATAAGGGTTGAAGGTCCATTTATCTGCTGAACAACCAGAGCATGGGGCAGTGACTGGGCACAGCTTCTAAAACCACTTTCAGGAGCTCTGGGTTCTAGAGTCCTAACTCTGCTGCTGTATTGCTTTCGGCAAGTCACTGCCTTTTTGTGCCTCAGTTTCCCCCTCTTAAAATGGAGATACTTTTGGTCTTCTGGGTGACCTTTGTAGTCTTCTCCCCTCCCCGTGCCTCAGTTTCCCCATCTGTCAAACGGAGATGATACTGACCTCCTCTGTAAAGAGTTTGAGCTTTCTGTTGGAAGAGTGCTATATTAAAAACACAATAAAATCGATCATTAGGCAACTAGGCAGTCTTCAATCCACTTCCTATCATGGTCAATATAAGCTGGATTTCAACCAGCCAGCTAGAGGTGAAAGGCTCCGTTATCCCACCACCAATCTTCCATCAAATCAGCAGCGTGGCTTCCCCAAAACCAACACTTCGTGCAAACCGTCACGCTGTGATGAGAGCCCTGGTGAGGACAGCAACATTGAAATTCTCCAGCAGTGCCATACTAGGGTCAGATGAGTTATTGTGATGGCCCCTTTAACATCTATCAATCTATGAAGCAATAGGAAAATCATCCTTCAGGTACAAACATTTATTCTAATACATTTCGAAAGTGGCAAGGATCTAACAACAAAATACCTTTTGCTGAAGTAGCTTACAATACACACTAATCTAAAATACAGATCGAAACATACCAAAAGTGCCTCAAAACCCCAAAACCAACCAACCAAATACAAATTAGAAAAAAACCAAAAAACTAAAAACAGTGCAAAATAAAAAGGTCTGACTCCGCAGGAGTCGCCTGTGGGGACAACATTTAGTTTGTGTTCTCTCAAACTCTGGATTGCAATAAAATATACCCATCACTCATCTAACTGCCAGGGTCACTCAAGCCACTTCTGGTTTAATGCTGTCATCAAGTTTTCTCTGGACCATTCTCACCAGTGATTCTGAATAATGTTTCAAGAGATAAAGCGTCTCGTTGTCATGCAGGCACTTGAGCTGAGGGGACGGACTGTCTGTCGCCGTTGCGACATCGGCGTTGTTCTTGACAGCTCTGGAATCCAGTTCTGTTTTCATCCAGCTGAAAGTGCTGGCAAGCATGGTTTTTATCTGGAGGAGCTCTTCCTCCGTAGATTCTTTGCATGAGGTCACCTGTGGAGAGAGAATTTAAGGAATTGGATAGTCTTTTCAGAAGTGTACTAACAGCCCAGTAAGCTACCTGAGTCCTGATTTGATCTATAGTCACCTCTTCAGTGGATTTTCATCAGCATAGGGTCAGTTTCATCATTAAACTCCTGGATTACTGATATACGATCTTACATTTTATGCTGCATTGTATC
Organism: Mesoclemmys tuberculata; assembly: GCA_007922155.1. Classification (NCBI taxonomy): domain Eukaryota; kingdom Metazoa; phylum Chordata; order Testudines; family Chelidae; genus Mesoclemmys; species Mesoclemmys tuberculata. The sequence continues at coordinate 2,772,279 of ML675698.1, read as the reverse complement.
TTAGTTTTAAAGGATCCCAAAGAGCCATACAATCTGATATGCAAACTATACCACATGGGTGTGCACAGCCCCAAAGCCTAGAAAACACTTCAGACCTAATCCTGGTTCTGCCACCCTATTTCCTCACTGGACTTTTGCCAGTCAGAACCTCTGTACCTCGGTTTCCCCTCAAAGTGACTTTCATGCCCACCTCTCAGAACTGTTCAGATCAATACTTGTGAAGCGCTTGGACACGGCACTGCTGTTTAAGTGCTACATGTTAGTATGAATTCTCAGCCAGAGAGGGGTGGAACACAGCTGTTTTACAAGGCACAGCAATGCCACACCGCGCTCTGTGAAGACTACCTTTTCCAGCTGATGTTGCAGATAGAATCCAAGCCAGCAGAGTGTAACAATCAGGATGGAATTTTCCTTAAAGGAATTCTACTCAGCCAGATCAGCTCCCCAGATGAAAGGCACTGATCCCACTCAGTCTGGCTTTCTACCTCTGACACAGCCTTGGGGCACATGCCCCAACTGAACTGCGCTATTTCAGGCACACTCCTTTCAACACAGCAACGACACTCCCAGCCTTTAGGGTAGAGACTACATGCTTTCAGAAATACACTAAGCAAGCACACACACCCCTCCGCTCTCTGGTTAATAGGGCAAAGTTCCTTCTCTCCCTGTCCCTCCGAGAAGTGTACAGGTGTGTTGGGAAATGGGCCGTAACTGCACCACGGCCTAGCATTTGTAGAATCACAGAAATGTAGGGCTGCAAGGGACTATGAGAAGTCATCAAGTCCATCCCCCTGCATTGAGGCAAGGCCAAGTAAACCTTGACCATCCCTGATGAGTGTTTGTCCAAACTCTTTGTAAAAACCTCCAATGTCAGGGATTCCACAACCTCCTGGGAAGCCTGTTCCAGAGCTTAGTCCTGTTAGAGTTAGAAAGTTTGTCCTAATATTTCACCTGAATCTCCTTTGCTGCATATTAAGCCCATTACATCTGGTCCTACCTACATTGCACATAGAGAACTGATCACCATCCTCTGTACGACAGCCCTTGATGTAGGGTTTAAAATAACACACCACCTTGATAAGTTCATGGAAGACAGAGCCATCAATGGCTAGTAGCCAGGATGGGCAGGGATGCAAAACCATGCTCTGAAGTGTCTCTAGCCTCTGTTTGCCAGAAGCTGGGAATGGGCGACAGAGGATGGATCACTTGCTGATTCCCTGTTCTCTTTATTCCCTCTGATGCACCTGGCATTCGCCACTGCTGGAAGACAGGATACTGGACTAGATGGATCACTGGCCACAGTGGGTCAGACCACTGTTGTCATGTTCCCCTTACGTTCTCTTTTCCCCAGACTAAGCATGCCTAGTTTTTTTTAATCTTTCCTCACAGGTCAGATTTGCTAAACCTTTGATTATTTTTTTTGCTCTCTTCTGGACTCTCTCCAGTTTGTCCACATTTTTCCTCAAGTGCGGAGCCCAGAATTGGACACAGTACTCCAGCTGAGACCTCAGCAGTGTCAAGCAGAGCAGAACTACCACCTCTCATGTCTCCCATACATGTACCTCCCATGTGGTGTTCTGTATCTTCACAATGCTATGCTATGCTCTAAAGGAAGCCTTAGCACCTTTGTGGTATGAGAATCATCCCAGGTTATAGATGAAGGACAGAAAGTTTAAGAGCCAAAGGCCAGATTTACAAAGGGATTTAGGTCCCTAAAGGTACAGATGGGGCCTACTGGAGTTTACAAAGTGCCTAAGCAGGTTAGGTGCCTAATTCCTACTGAAAGTCAAAAGTGCCTAACTTCCATTGCTTTCACCCCCCAACAGAGAGTCATGCCACCATGTATGGACCTTCCCTATCATGCACCCACCCATTGATTTCAACGGTAGTTCCATGTCTAGAATACCTTTAAAAATAGGGTCCCAAATCTTCAAATACCCTCATCTCTCTGATTCAGGTGTGCAAGCACTCAGAGAACATGCACATATCAGGCCTGTCTGTGTAGAATTCACAAGTTGACACACAGCAGAGGGAGTTGAAAATTTCAGCTCAACTACTTGCCCAAGACCACATCAAGTCAGTTTCAGAACCGGGATTACAACGTAAGAATTTTGCACTTATATCTGGAGTTAGTCCACTACAACTGGAGATCTCTAGTAGCCAGGATGGCTCCATATATGGACAATTTAGTAGACAGATTATCCCACATCTGCCTACTACAGGGCTCTTTACACCTTCCTCTGAAGCATCTAGCATGGCTACTGACTGTCAGAGACAGAATACACGACTAGATGGACCCAGTATGGCCACTCCTATGACAATCTGTTATGGCACACCCAGGCTAGATAAACCACATTGTAAAGTCACCTAGCAGGCTGAGTGGGCAGGAGTTAAAACACCACTATTTGACAGCGTTCCTTTAGGCTAATCCATACATCTTTAACAAACAGCTTGCAGCCATTTGATGATGAATCACCACACTGACTTTAAGAGGCTTAGTAATTCCATCAATAGGTACGGCTAGTAGCAAGGATGTTGGAATTTGTTATTCCTTTGTGTTGTGTGACATCACCACACTTCTTTATCCCATACCGTACCTTGTCATAAAGCTGCAGTGTCTCTTGGAACGTGGTGCACAAAGGCTGCAGGTTCATTTCAAAATGTTTGATGAGGCTCGGGGTTTCTAAGAATAAAAAGATTTATTGGGTTTGGACATGCAGTTTCCACATCTGGAGCCTTCCTAGACAAATGTCATCGAGTGGTTGTATTGCAAAATTCAGCTGTAGTCTTCCATTATTTTAGCGAGCTACTTTCTTTAAAGGACAGTGCAAAAGTTTTCCAAGAGGACTAGTATAAAAATGTGAAGTCTCCTTTAATTGTTCCTGCAGATTTAGTTTTGCTTTTCAAGGGCAAGTTAGAACCTTTCATTCTCTTCACAATGTCAAAGAGAAGACATCAGAATAATTTCAGTCTAGTAAACCAAGTACAGATAGAGCAGCTGAAGTCATGGGAGAGTTTACACAGAAGGCAGAGAGAGTTCAAGGGCTATGGTGTCACAGAATGCATTAGTGAAGGGAAACAGTCCCATCTACACTTAAAAGTTTTATGTCATGCCTTTTGACTACTGGGGATCTCTCTGCTGGTGGGACAAGCGAAGCTACTCTGAATTAACAAGGGACACAAAGAAATGTCTTTCTGAAGAGAGGAGCGCAAACTGTGCCACCTTGTGGAAGCCAGGAGGAAAGGCAAAAGCTACCATGCCAACTATGAAGATTCAAAGCGCAGCTGATCAAATATACATGCTATTCCTACTTAGCATGGACTTCACTTGTCACTGAAGTGAAACCAAAGACAAGGACAATGTTTTCAGCAGAACTTAGGAGGCTAAATCCTATTGATTTTGAAAATGGAACTTGGGTATTTTTGAAAATGGTACCCTAGGTGATTGATCAAGCTTTTTTAGACCTATAGTGCTATACTTCAAACAGATAGAAGGTGCTAAATCTTTTTTTGAAAGACATGTGTACATTGGTGGGAACAAATGTGAAGCATGCTTGGGTCATCTTCCACGTTTTTTCCCCTTTCCAAATGCAGCATGTACCTTGTCTGGCCATTAATCAGCATCTTACCTGAGGGACTGCATGCCACCATCTCAAGGGGCTTTTCTTCCAATGGTTTCTAAAAAAATTAACAAACAAGTTGGAAAATAAACCCATATAACAAAGATCATAGTTTGGCTACAGTATGTTACCAAAATTTGAAATGACCTTCAAAGTGAAATTTTCAAAAAAGCTCAAGTCTCATTGATTTTTCAATTGGAGTTATGCACCTATACTACATACTTTTGGAGAAAAAAAATCACACCCTTCGTTTTCATTTCCTCTCAGCAAGACATACACTATACATTTAATAAATTCGGGGTCTCTTATTGCAGTAGCCATTGTGCTATGTTCCACTGAAGAATAACACAGAGGAAACCACAGAGTTTTACTAGAATCCCTACTGCACTTTTTTTAGAAAGTGGTATTTATAATTAAATACAGGAACTACAGTCTTAGCAGAATACATAGGTGGACTAAAATTACAAATTTTATTAACAAATTTTCCCCTCAACTTCCAACACTCATAGCAACAGTTCTGTGTTTTTCCTCACTAAGAGCTAAAAACATTGCTAAAACAGGAAGCAAGTGAACATTGCAAAATCCTACTGTATTGTAGCTGTTTCTCTAAGGTCCTATATGGCTACCCCCGACCCCAGTCTCAGTTTACATGTCAAGAAGTGATTTTCTTAACAGGTGGTGTCATAAATGACACTGGGCATCTGAAAACCCAACGGTGCTCTTTTTGCCTTGGGTATCATCCCTAGCAACAAAGATCCTCCAGCCTGAGAATGGCTGATGTACCGTGAGAATTTATATTTCCCGCATCATCACAGTATGTCAATGCCTAAACTTTATTATTTTATTCTCACAATACAGAGCTATTATCCCCATTTGCACAGACAGGGAACTGAGGCACAGAAAGGCTATGGCTCAGATCCTCAAAGGTGTTTAAGGCTTTTTATTTCAATGGAAGTTGGGAGCCTGAATACCTGTGAGGATCCGGGCCTAAGTTACTTAGCCAGGATCACACAAAATGTCTGCAGAGGATCAGGAACCGAACCCAGGTTACCCAGTTCTCAGGCCCTAACCGTTGGATCATCCTTCTCTAGTTCATTTAATGCCATCACCTCTTGGAGTGGGGAGAGGGAGGGGAAAAAAAAATCTTCATCCAACAATGATAATTAGGGCCCTTTGTAAATCACACTTTCACAGAAGTCATGACCCCCAAATGCCCCAAACTGTGATCTTTTAAGTATTGTGGGGTTTTTTGTTGTTTGGTTTTGTTTTTTTAAAAAGGAAAGAATAATTAAAAAACAAACCTTAACAAGTCAATTTCAAGAAGGAATGAATTTTGCAAGTAACTAGTCTGAAATGTTACCTGTAAAATTCATTTTAACTTTGAAATAGATTAAGAACACTTGAAAGATTTATTCTGTGCAAACGCCGTAAAATTCAATACTATGCCATTTATGCGGTCATGAATTTTCTAAAAATTGTGATTTACACAGGGTCCTAAACGAAGAAACAATGAACAATGTCACGATGTCATTAGACATATGTCTTAGAACAATGTCACTTCGAAGATGCAATGCCTCATTCAGTGTTCTAGGTCAGGAAGGATTTTCTTTGGAAGAAGATGAACATACCTCTGATTTCTTGGGCTCACTAGATAATTTACTCTCTTCCTTTACATGGTCTATTGCATCTGTAGTACTTTGTGATTGCTGGCGAGCTCTTGGAAGAAAGGCAGCAGCAAGCCTGGATGTAAATATATGAGATCCTGAATCAGGTTTGACTTATCAGTTAAAGTTGCATACCAAGCAACCTTTATGATAGACAAGGAGCTTTACAACCAAAGCCCTGAAATTCCCAGCCAAGAGACAAGATGGTTGTCAGTTTATACATTAGATTATTGTATGCAGTGTTATTGTAGGTCGGTTTGGTCCCAGGTTGGTTGTTGGACAAGGAGGGTAGGTAATATTGTCTATGGCCCACTTCTATTGCTGAGAGAGACAAACTTTTGAGCTTACACAGAGCTCTTCTCCAGGTCCTTTAGGGACCTGAATCTAATATTTGAGGTTAATCCTCTCTAATACTTTAGGTTAGTTCTCCAAGTAATACCCTCCAAGAGTCCATAAGTTCTACTTTCTAGAGCCAAGATGCTCAAACTTGCGTTTTAAAGCTTGAAATAAAACCCCTTTAATGCATGCCGACAGCTGCCTTATTGACTTAGGGCAGGAGTTTTCAGAAGGATCCAGTAGATTTAATTGAATGAGTTGCCTTGAAATCCGTAGTTTGAAATTGCTTAGGTCCTTTTGAAAGCCCACCCTTAATCACTGTTTTACTATTTTTATGCAGCTGTCTTAGGTTAGAAGAACTAGTGTACACAGGTAGCAGTTGGAAACCTACCCATGAACAGTACCACTTTTTGAGAACTCAAATGACAAACAAATTGTGAATTACAAAAAAAAAAAAAGTTATTTGGTATGCATGGCACTTTACAGACAAGACATAAAAGTTTCTGCACCAAGTATCTTGCAGTCAAAGGCCCGGTCTACACTTACCTTTGGGATTTGGTGGCATCTTGCGTATCTCCCATCGACTTCACCGTGTCTCTTCCATGCGCCATCCACACTACAGTGCATTGAAAGGAACAGCGTTCCCTTCGACGCAGCGCTACGCCACTTATCAGGGTGGTTTTCCTGTGTTGATTGCTGGATCAACTGAGCAGATCTACACAGACCGCTCAGTCAATCCAGAACAATCGATCTGACGGTGGCGAATTTGCTGCCGTCAGTGTGGACCCAGCTTAAGTTATCTTAGATACTAGGGTGATGGATGCTCTATAAAATATGATTTATTCAGACAGACTGGGTGAGTGAAGGGGGGAAAATAACCAAAGGAAAGGTATTTTTGGACCAGGAAACATGCTGACGCTTACCTACTGTTTTTCTGGCAGCGGGAGAGAAATCTTGCAGAAATACTCAAACGTGGATTCAAGAACAGGTCTTTTTCATCATCCACATCTTCAGGTGTCTTCAAATCTTTTAAGCAGCCATCAAACTTTTCTGTATTTGGGGAGGGGAGAGAGAGAGAAACATTCTATCTGAACTGTGTGTGGATTCCCTAATCCCATCGCTACAGTCACAGATCACTCGCAAAACAATTCAAGAGAAAAAAAGATCATGTTTATTAGGGTAGTGCCCAGGGACCAGCTGAGAACAGGGTCCCATTGCACTTGGTGCTAGGCAAACAGTAGTAGCCAGTTCCTGCTCAAAAGAGCTTGTAGCCCAGCAGACTAGACACCCACAAGGTAGGGGAAAGGGCTAGAATATACAGGCAGAGTGAAATATGGGTATAATGATATTGACCACCTTTGTAAAGTGCTTTAAGATCAGATAATAAAAGTGCTACACCAAAGCTAGGAATGATGATGATCTGATTTCAAATACGGACTTAGAAGTACAAAAAACAAAATGTTTCTGAGGGAAGCCACAGAATTTGTGCCGCAGGAGACTGAATCATGTCCAGTCTGCCCAGGTCCTGGAGTGAGCTACACTTTTCAAACCGCAGTACTGTGCGCATTCAGGATGCTGAACAAACAGTAAAAGGCAAATGCAAGAGCTTCACATACATGAAGCAATTTCAAGGTTGCTACCAGAAGTGAAGCTGCTTGAAATAACCCCAAGAAAGCCAAGCAGTTAGACAGGCTGTGGTAATAACTGTGTCTTCAAGTCATATATGACAGTCGTACTGGCTTTGGGATGAAGAGGACCAATTCTTTGAAATCAAATGCAAAACTCCCACTGATTTCAATGAGAGTGGCTGATCCCACTATACAAACAATTCCAGGTAAGATGCAAAAATGGATGTGAATTTACCGCACTACATACATATATTTGAATGTACAACAATTATGATAGAGGTGCATGGATACAGAAACACTACATACTGTTGTGCTGAAAGGTGCTAATGGCTTGGATCCAAAGATAGTCAGACTTGTTAAAGCCAATGAGTGTGTCAAGAACTCTTTCATGCTCAGAGAAATCAAGTCTCCTCATGATGGTAGTTTAAATAGCTGCTTCATTGGGCAGTCATTCCTCATTGTTAGGCCACAGGCAGCTCAGTGCTGAGCTGAGGGGTTTCCCTGGCTGCAGACACAGACTAGGAAACTGGCTGTATGCTGTAGGAGGCAGAGAGCCAGAGGAAGGAGCTATGACAGTGACCCAGAGAGGAAGCAGAAGGACAGGGCTTCCTGGGCACAGAGCCCACTAAAAGGGCAGACATGGGGATTTATGAGTGAGGGAAATGTTTGATTCTACTACATGCAGGGAAACAGGACTCTCTGGACATTTTCTTTACATAGCCAAGACCACACAAGCAGATACCTAACTTGTATCATCAATTTCTCATCTTCATGGAGACAACAACCCTACAAAGCCCTGAATTTTGGTGAACCGCTGGGGCCAAAAGAGCAACCATACATGGCAATAGCTTCATCATTTATTTGGCACTTAAATGATACCTTCAGTGTGGGCATTGGTCAAGGTCTCAAAATGATGTTTCAGGTACTTCTCTTGTTCTGGGGTTTGGGGTAAAGAACTGTTTCTCTGGAAGTTCCCATCCAAATCAGTTGTTTCTACTTCCACGTCCAAGTCCCCCTCTGAGCCCACAGAGTCTTCATCTAGCAATATATTATACATATCAAGAAAGAAGAGTTAAAGACATGCAAAAGGAAATGATAGTGGAGTCTGCACGTGTTAGGTTTTCTATCATTAAAAAAATCATGCCATCACAGACAGATGTTCAAATATGTCTTTAAGCCTTGAACCATCTGTAAAGCATTAAGGATTCTTTCTCCAAGAATCAGATAGCACAGACAATACTGAAGAGGTTTATTCACGATCCCGGGAAGTCTGATAAATCCACTTCAGCTTCACGGTGTTACAGTGGTCAATTGTACACCGTTTCTTATCGATTACATAGTACGTTTTAAATTCTTTATCTATTCACTTACAAATAGAGACGTTGTCCCATCCGGAGAGAACAACAGTGATAATGGTCGTTACATATATGCAGAGACACTTTTAATCACTTTACTTACATCAAGTATGCTAGAGTTACACTCGGTGGGGGATAGGGTGGAGGAAGAAAGGGGAGTGGGTTCTTATAAAGCAAATATGCTGTTCTCATTGGAATTAGAATCACTATGAGGACATCTGGCTTCCTAAGCCATTTATATATGAGTTTTGACCTACAACTTGTTAGCTGAAAACAGTCTCAAACCTTATACATCATAGCGCTTGAGCATGCATCTGACTTTAAGTATGCAAGTATTCCATGACTATTCACAGGCTTAGATTTATACACAGCCTTAACTGCTTTGCTGAATCAGAGACTTATCCTAGAAAACAGTTTTAAGTACTTCAAAACCTGCCACAGATATACAACTCCATACAAGTAGAGATTTTTAAGGCCCAACCCCCTGCTTTATATCACCTTCCCATCTTTTAGTATTCTAAAAGCTGGTTATGTTCTTGCATTTTCAAACCTTACCTTCCTGTTGATCAAAAGCAGATGTTTCAGAACCCAGTGAAGTGACAGGACAGCCTTTGTCTTGCCCATTATTGACTTCCTTCTGATAAATGGGCTGAAGAAGATGTAGCTCCTTCACATGTTTACTTGAAAAGAAAAGAAAAAAGAGAAAGGAGATTGATGTGCTAAGAATTTGCACAAAGCACTGTAAAAGAATTGGCTTTTTTATAATACCCTGGGAGATTTGATAACTCAGGCAAAGATTTTTCACCTCTAGGCTACTAGATTTGAATCCAATCTATGTGTCACAGCAGTGTTCAGCCATCACATAGCAGGCTTTGATTTATATTATATGACTTGTCAATTCCAGTCTGGCTTCTTATGGACTGATAACATTGGGTGGAAACAAAAAACTCCTTTCACCACCTCAAAGGCACAGCAGAAATGATAAGGACTGAGGCCCAGATCCTCAAAAGATATCTGGCTCTTAACTTCCACTGAAATCAATGGAAGTTAGGTGCCAAAACACCACTGAGGAGCTGGGCCTGCTGCTTCTTGAGGCCAACACACTCTTTTACCCAGAGAGGCATTCCCCAACAAATGAGTATTAGCAGCAACAGTGAATGAATTTTTACAAGTTACACTGACAAAAGTTAGTTTGAAATTCTGTTTGAGAGTCACAGAATATCCACAACACAAATAAGTATGTTTGGATGATGGGATAAACTAGTGATTCTATTTGTCATCTCTTTTTCCACTCACTCCCACTAGCAATCAAGAAGTACGCACAACAGAAGGGAAAATGGCAGAGAGACAGGAAAGAGAAGAGTAACAAGCAGCAATTACTGATAAGTAGTTTTTTCTGGTCTTCACCAAATCTATACAGAGACACATACAACTCCTAATAAACTGAACAGCCTTGCAGAAGGACCTCAGAACAACTGGGGAACCAACTCCTACACCTCACATACTCAACACTGAAACCAGATCTGTAGGAAAGTTAGTTATAGGGTGGTGAAGAAGGCAAGCACTACTTCATGAAAGAAGGATAAAGACACGTACCAACTATTATGCAGCTGACCTGTCACTCTAAATGGAGCATCACTTGCTCACAGCATGAACAGGGGAGAGGCAGCAATTAGGGGATGAAGCCAAGTTTACCAGTTGGTTTCCTCCAACCTGCCCAAAAATAGTGGTTTTTGATTGCTTTGTGACCTAACTAGGGTCTACAAGTGAAATATTTTGCAACATAAATAGCCTTCTATTGTCTACAAAAGAGCTTGACTTTGCATCCTCACAACTAACAGACATGGCAACGCACCAGGGAGGTGGCTAGACAACTGACTATATTCAGAGCACTACAGAGGACTCATCCATTTTCTGACCCTCATCCATTTTTTGACCCCCAGCTACAAACTGACTTTTTCCATCACAGGAAATGTTAGACTAGGCTCTCCTGCAGCTATCATCGTAACGTCTAGGAGCCCTTGACGTGGACTAGGGCCCATGGTGCTAGATGCTGTACAAATACAGAGAACTGCCAGTACTTTGGGGAAATTAATTCCAGATCATACAAAACATTCAGCCCAACAAGACCTACAACCTGGTTGGAATCTTTATAATGTATGAATGAATACCTTGATACAGCTCTATAAATAGTTTTAATTTGGCACAAAGGAAGAAAGGGCTAATATGTAGGAACAGGCAAATTTTATCTTATTGTGTAGCAAAACTAACCGTTCTGCTTCTAAAGAGCTGTCCCCAGTCTGTACGTCATATATGCAGTTTCCACTAGTTTCAAGAGAGTCAGGCTCCTGATTTGTTTCATCCTCTGAGAAGATATCTGGGCGTTTGAAGTCCTCAATGATATTGCTAGGTGAATTCTCAGTCTGTAAGAAATACAAACCTTTATTTCTTCTTAAACACAAAGGTTCTCAAGTTATGCACTGGCCTGCAGACATTACAGGTAGATCATGTCTACACTACAATTAGAGGTGTGTTTGCAGCTTGCATTTGCATACCCATGCTAGCTTTAATTGCGCTAGCGCAACTACAAATAGCAGTGAAGACATGGCAACATGGACTCCTGTGCTGACTAGGAACATGAATATGTATCCAGATTTCCAGACGGGCTTGTATAGCCCATGCAGCTGTATCTTCACTGCAAATTATGTTGTGCTAGATAAATTAAAGCTAGCACACATATGCCTACCTGAGCTGCAGTCACACTTCTCACTGCACCATTGACATAGCCTCACATGGCTGACTGTGGCTCTTTATAGAAAGTAGGGCAGGTACAAGTGCCCAGAAGTCAGATTTATTGATAAGTAGCAAGTGCAATAAACAAGGGATATTGGCAGAATTGAAATTTATTCTGAGCAAAGTGACCTTGGTTCTTTTAAAAGAATAAAAAGAGGACAGTCAAAACAATCTTGACTATAAGCAACACAGGATCACTAACCTCCAAGAGTAGTTGGTCCAGATTCTTCGGCTCAAATTCAGTGTCACCCAGGAAGTCATATTTTATTGGGGTAAAGTAACTGATCTCTGCTTCTAAAAGGGATTTAATTGGCTCCTGGTCAGCACGTTCTGCCCATCGTCCTTGTGGCTGGTAATTCACCCTTGGGTTAAGTGTCATATAGTCTGAATTTTCTGCCTCTCCAAGCTAGAGAAAGAAAGTTTTCCAGGTTTTTAAGCACTCTGTGTACTTTCTATGGATTAAATGCAATGGCAATCATTTTTTCAGTCCTCAGTTAGGTTAATGAAATATGTAGACTTGAAACATTTTAAGAACAAAAACAGTGAGTGTGTGAGATTAAAACAATAGTTTTCTCTTAGCTGCCAAAAGATCAGTTTGAGATCAGAGTGCTACACATTTGGAGAACTGCAGTTTGTAGATTAACAGGATAGGCATTTTATTGAAGACTAACGGAAAAGCCCATGCTGATTGGTGGCTGATGTTTTACTAATATAAGAAATGCACCTTTTGAATGCGGATGACCTCTCTTGATCTACAGAAGAATATCCAGACACTGATCAAAGTAGTGGAAAAACAGAAACCCCCATTTATAAAACTGATTTATTCCATCAAATCCATGGCCACTGTATGAGCATACACCTCTGCCCCATGGTCAAACTGCTTTACAATGATTTCAGAACCCTCATCTTAAAGTGGACACCTTAAAAGGCAGCTTACTGAGGCAACTCCTTAGCACACCATACATGCCACACATTTTTAGTCAACTGTGTAGTGAAATGGTGAAGTGAAGGATGCCAGGTTTCTTTTTAAGCGCTTGACTGTATCTCCAATAATCATTTAGGGTGCTGGCAATGGGACAGAAACGTAGGTTTCGTGATCGTGTTAAGAGAGTTGAATGCAATCTCAAACAGGGTACTAACAGGAAGACACACACAGAGTCAGAATCGTCAGGTAAATGCTTCGTGAAACTCATGTTAGATTTTATGTATCTTTGCTCCTGCCCCCTCTCATGGCTATATTTAATGCAAGGGAGAGTAATGTAGCCAGCAATGTGTTGCTATTATTGTTAGACGAGGAATCTGTGGAGGACAATACCACCGATCTCTTATACAGTGCTTTCCAGCAGAAAATCTCAAAGCACTTCACAATCTTTAATGCATTTATCACCACAACACTCCTGTAAGGCAGGACAGCGCGATTATCCCCATTGTAGAACTGGGAAACTGAAGCACAAAGAGGCTAAGTGACTTGCTGAAGGTTACACAGGAAATCTGTGGTGGAGCAGGGAAATGAACCCAAGTCTCAGGCTAGTCCCCTAGCCACTAGACCATCCTTCCTCTGAAACAAAGCCCTTTTACACAGCTACATCTCATGTCCCACTTACCAGTCTCTTTGCCCACATCGGGAGTTTGCCATTAGTTAGTATGCAGGGAGGCTCTAGAAAACAAAATCAAGGGTGTTGAAACAAGCAATAAATGCTGGGAAGCATTTCCTGCAGGGAAATGGGCAGAAAAGTGTGGGATAAAAATTCATAATTTCTAGTTGTGTGTGTGTGTAACAGGATGGTCTGACTCTCTTAAGGGTCAGATGCCAGCCCACCATGTTATACTGCGTTTTAACCACACGAACATGCTCTCACTCTACTAAAGTTTAAAGGACTCCTTGACCACCTAGAATGTTTTCTATTCCCCTCTGCTTCCCCCATGATTCTCCAACAAACTGGCAAGACTCTTCCAAAAGGCCCAGGGTGTAAAAGCAGAGAGAGAGCAAAAATTTACATAAACATCACAACTGATTGACACCCTAAACACCAAAGCCTGCCTGTGTCAAAGTCTTCTTTGGCTGGAGTCTGCAAAGATGCCGTTGCTTCCCTCTCTTCATCAGTTTCATAATCAGTCGGCTCTTCCACCTTCTGGGACACCGTTCCACTTGGTACAGCAACATAATATGTCTCCCGCCTGAGAAACATTGTAGGCATGTAACAGTTACCCTCATCCTTGCTCTACTCTGCCTTACTTGCTACACCTTCACATCTTACGTTAGAAAGTTTACCTGATCAAAACAACAGCCAGCAGTGGCCAATATCCCCAGGCCAAGCTCACACTCCCAGCCCAAAATACCATTATTATACTCTGCTAATAAGCAGAGCTGCCAAGGGACACATACGCATCGTGTGTTATTCAGGCATTTGGCAACCCCCACCCGTATTCCCTCAGTGCAGCCTCAACCGCACACATTTGGCCAAGCATTGGGCTGAAGTGGTAGTTTCCCCATGTGGGCCTAGAGATTCTGCCATGGAGCCCAGCTTCAGGCAGACAGGGCATGTCTTCCTTCTGTCTAGCTTTTCCCCCTGCTGGAAAGGAGCAAGGAAGAAATAGTGGGCAGTCATAGCATCAGCAGCAGCAAATGGTGGGGAGGTGGCGATGGCTGATGAGTGGGGACAGGCGGCAAAGGAGCCTCAATTTTAGCCCCTGACTCCTCCCACCTTCCCAGACATCTATCCACCTACACCAGCACTCACATGGCTCCTGTGACCCACTCCCCCAGCATTCATGCCTCTACTTGACCACACCCAGTTATCCCTAGACAGGGCTCAGCCCCCCAATTAATCCACTTGCCCCCGTCCTGTCCCTACCTGCCAAGTTTTGTGCTGATCACTTTTCCACCCCAATCACTGCTTAGGGGAGGATGTACTAACCATAAACTTAACTTCACGGTCATCTGCTAATCTATATTCAGGTCAACCCACTGCATCATTTGCATAAAAAGGTCAAACACAGAGCTGCCTAAAACCTGCAGCTATCAATAAGATCTGTATTAGACTCAAATCACTAATAAGCAGTTAATGAGAGTCCACTTTAGTACCTGATTTGATTAGACCAGTTTAATTCCCTTGCTTTCTTCTGCGGCTGTATTTGATTGAGCTCCACTAAATGCTGTTTCATACAGTTTGTGATCTCAGGGCCAAGGCACCATATAAACACACAACTGTTGACAGAAAGATTTGTTTAGCAACTTAAAATTCTGACATGTCGTGCATTTCTGTAGTACCTCTCAGGCTGAAGAATCCCAAAGAGGTTTACAAAGTCCAGTCATACAAAATACTGAACTCCTCTCAATTCCCAATTAAGTCTCCAACCAATGGTAATCAAGTCAATTCACCAAGCTAGAACCCACTCACAATCACCCAGAGCTATTAAAAAACAAAAACCCAACACCCTCAACCCTTGCCAAATCTATTCCAAACACCATCATCATACAAAAATCATAGTTAGAAATATCTGTTCACACATCAGATTCAGCTCCATCCTGGCAAACCCAATCCAATTCCCACTGAACCCAATGCTAGTAAAAGCTCGGATCTGTAATCTTGCACTGATGATGCGCCACTGAAAGTAGCCATGGTGGGAGCTGTAGTGTGGATATGGTGGTTTGTTTGTTTTTTTTAAAAAACCATCATCACATTGTCTACGTAGTGATAAAAAAGCCTGAACCCTGGCTACACTGCAGCTTCTACCAATGCTACCAGTGATATGGAGTTGTGTATTCTAGGACAAAACTGGACACACAAAGCCCCCATTAATTTAGATGGCATTTTAGCCAGGGTCAGAGACTCTACCCTTCTTTTCCATTCTCCTCCCCCATGAATCATGGCTCACTAAGTAGATATGTTAAAATATTCACAGTTGCCCTACTTTAGTACCTTCCCTTGGAGAATTAAATTCAAAGTAGCGTGGACAGAAGCACATTTTTTGTCCAAACACTCATGTACCTGTCTCCTGAGACTGTGATTAAGTGCTTGCAATCATAGGTAAACTTCATCCCAGTTACTATTTCTGTAACATAAGAAATTAAGTATTATAGGTCTCTTGTTCAGACGATGATGAATTTGTGTAATAATTTTCAGTATTATTCAAGATGATTTTAGGAAAAAAGTAAGTTTTGGTTAGTAAGGGCATATTCTTAGTTTGATCTGAAGTGACTTAAAACATAGCTGATATAATTAAACTACAGGCATATCCTGATTTGAATGCATTTAACCATATTCTTCTTAACTAGCGCTATTCCAGTGTGAAAAGTCACAAGCTATTGGTGGCAAATTCCTGAAAAACTTCTGATTTCCTGTATATTAGATCTCTGGAGGATAGTGTTAAATCAGCACGCAGGTTTTGATATTTTACTGAATATTCTGATCTATACCAAGGTTATTAAATATTTCTAAAAGTTTTGGAAAAACGTATTGAAAAATGTTGTGCTAGGAGTTTTAAAATGTTCTAAAATATGCCATTATTCGATTAATGGAACTATGTAATTATGATTACACCTCGTTGAGATCATTTAATGAAAGACATTTTTTTAAATCACTTTTACTACATTCACTATTAACTATGCTTTATAGTTTACTGTTAGTTTAGAACAGAGTTATTCCTGGTAAAGCTTCCCCTGAGGAATTTTTGCCTAGAATAACACTTTGGATAAATTTTTATTATATAAATATTTTCTTAGTTTTCAGTTCACAGCTGAACTGACTAGTGGAAGAAACAAGCAATAAATTCTAGGTTAAGTGTTCCTGAGATAAGCAAATCTCATACTAAAATTGAAAAGCACACCTGAATGACCAAACATTTTTGCAACACATTCGCCGGAATGGAAGTCAATGACTGAAATACTCTTATCGGAGCAACTCGTTGCTAGAAAAGTTCCTGAGGGATCCAGCTGTACCTGCAGAAACAAGATACATATATGTCCTCTTATTATAAGACACTGCATATCCTCCTTCTAAAACTTAGAGGGTTAGTTACCTGTAACTACAGTGCCCAGCTAATTTCAACCACACATGTATAACTACTCCATAATATTTACCATTGTGGGAGCATTAGAAACTGTTGAACTGGTAGATTTCCACACAGCTCTTTCATGCCCAGAGGTTTTTTTTTTTTTTTTTTTAAATAACCAGTAGAAATGTTGCCTTAGGGAGATTAATCCTCCAAAGGTTTGAAGGGACAGCTAGCAGATGGTTTCAGAGCAGATTCAGGTCTAGCATTCCTTCTCAGAATGCCAAGTGGCCTCGCTTTTTCATTTTGCTTGTCAAAGCTGATGGGCCTTTATGAGTGAGAATTTGCATTACTTGATTCTTTAAGGACCATTCATTTGGTCTTGAAACAACAGAAACTTCCCATAGTCCCTTGCAAATGCCTGTAATATGTTTCACCAGATTGTAAACCTGGAAATGACAGTACTGTAATCTCTCTACATCAGATTATGCCTCTTTAGAATTTAGACATACAAACATGAAATACATAAGATTATGCTTTAATTTCATATAAGTGTACCCACAGCACAAGTTAACAGAGCACTTTAAAAGCTGCAGCAGTTACTTGCTCACCTTCAATAACGACCCATCATCACCTTGCGATCCCTTGTAGCACCACTTTTGTTTCCCACTGACTGTGTTGTATACTCTGTAAGAAGGTCATTCCTTATTTTAATGGTGTGCAGTAGACACATTTTATGACTCAGTCAAGACTGGTCTTACATCCACATGCAACAAATGGAACAGGCTAACTTTGCCATACAGTTTCCACGTCAAGAAAGGCCTTTCTTCCACAGTTTGCCCTGGGGCTTGTACATACTACCACTTAGGCTAGTATAATTTAGGTCACTCAAGGAGGTGAATAAGCTACCTTCGCCCCCGAGCGACGTAAATTACACTGACCTAAGCATTGGTGTGGACAGCTACTGTCTCTTGTGGAGTTGGTTTTATTATGCCAATGGGAAAGCTCTCTCTGCTGGTATACAGCATCTTCACCAGACATGCTACACCGGCACTACAGCAGTGCGTCTAGTGTAGACTAGCCCCTAGTCTCTGATGTCTGAGCACCTACAATTCACAATGAAAAATCAGGTCTAGACAATAATGCTGTTTGAACTCATATGCACTTAGCTACATGTGGTCTCCCTATAGATGTCAGCTTTTTGCAACTTCACAGAAGCATGTTACCACCCCTCTGATATAGTTGGACCTTCTGTAAGGGGAAAAAAATCTGTTGGGTTATTATTAATCATTACTACTT
Organism: Mesoclemmys tuberculata; assembly: GCA_007922155.1. Lineage (NCBI taxonomy): Eukaryota > Metazoa > Chordata > Testudines > Chelidae > Mesoclemmys > Mesoclemmys tuberculata. Next base: position 2,754,589 of record ML675698.1, on the reverse strand, counting down.
TTTTTTTTTTTTAAACTGGCAACCATTAGGAGAAACTCTGGTTAGGTGAAAGTTCTAGCCCTATCCACCAAAAAAAGTAACTTTGCCAAAATACCATAAAACTATTTATAACTGCCAGGTCTAGTTTACATATTCAGGATATCTTAAATGGGATTTATTCTCTCAAACTGTTTGAAACTTTTTCAGTAAGTTGTGTTTTAATTCTAAGTCTTCTTCATTATTCTTAGATTTCAACAGTGCACCCAAAAAGAAAAAAAAAAGGATGCTAAGCAATTTCCAAATACAGAGGAAGTTGGAACATGTCTCAAAGTGAATATAAACAACTTCTATATAAAGCGGAGATCTTATTTCATACCTGGCTTATGGAGGACAACTGACAAGGACAGGTAGCATAATAAACTTATCTACTGTAAGTGAAACTGAGACCTTAGGGGAAAATGTGGGGTAAAGAGAGTACTCTGATGTGGAAAATTAGCAATGGGGACTGGACAGGACAGCTTGGCATTTGCCAGTGAGTGGTGCCACCAGAGCCATTAGCTAAAGATGAATTATTGGAGGAACTGGACATTTACAAATGGTTCAGGTTAACTATTTACTCAAACTGCTACAAGCTTTGGTTTCAAGAGATATAGTAGAAGTATCACAGGAAGATAAGGAACCTTGGAGAACTGTTTGTCTGAGAGATTACTGAATAAAGAATTACCATTTCATAAATAAAGGGCACGCCCATTATTAGGGCGCTTAGAGAAGACACCAGAGTCTTGTCCTTTGAGTTTCTCAACTCAAAGGCTACCAGACAATCCTTAGGACGTATTCCTGTAATTCAAACATATTTGAGAAATCTCTCTATTAGAGACAGTATGTTTCATAGTCTAGCCTGCACAAATAAAGTGAATAAAACAGATCACCTGACATTCCTATCTTGGCAGGCAACGGCTACGTATTTCTGTGTGATATCAATATCCATGTCATACAAGGTCGTTTTTTCAGCAACATGATGAGTTCTAATGAAATTAAGCCCATCTGCAACCTGCATAAAGAAATGTGCATACCAGAAAACAAGTTTGGAGCATTTTGCTTCTTGTCATAGAACCCTGACTTCTGTCAAGAATTTTTCCATCTGCGTTTATGGTTACGTTAAAAATAATCCCATATAAAATGAATAACCCATGTCAGAAATTGCCAATAAATCCCTGCTATAGAAAGCCTGTAAATCTACAGTGCATGCAAGGACCTGAAATTACATCTCAAAACCCAGAAATTATTCAAGTTGACTTTTCAGTGGTAAGTTTATAGTATATAGTGTAGCTTTCATTTTATGCATACTGTTAAGGAGATTACATACCACAGGGAGGACAGTATTTTGCCAGTGATCAGCTGCCAATCAACAGAAGGATGCTATAGCTTACCTTTTGTGCACTGCGAAAATAAATACTTTTATCAGCTCCACAGCTTATCATTTGAACTTCTCCATTACCTGAAGGAAAAGAAGGGAAAATTATGTCAGAGGTTAAGGTAGGTACCAAGACCTAACAGGGATTCCTTGCAATATCTCCCTTTGAAGAATTGTAAAGAAAGGAAACTAAAATTGCAATAAGTAGCTCCTTTTAAAAATTAAATGCCTAAGATCTAAAGGTCAGATCCTTAGCTGAGGTAAATTTGCAAGGCTGTATAAGAATCGATGAAGCCACACAGATTTACATCATCTGAGGATCTGGTCCCAAATCTCTACTGACAAATAAAGGGTTATGAGAACATGCCAAAGATAGTTTTCCTCAGATGGGAAGCAAACATATGGGAAACCAATTTTGCAGCTGGGGTAATTCACTGTAATTATGAATATCTATGAATTGACTCTGAACGACTAGTCTCTGGCCAAGGAAAGAGTAAGAATAGCCTGGTGGTTAGGGCACTCATCTAAGATGTGGTAGTGGCCAAGCTCAAGTCCCTGCTCCAATGACTATTTAATGTAAATATAGTGGAACAGCTTTATCAGGAAACTGAAAAATATCTGCCCCAGAATATGCCACAGCTCAGAGCTTAGGGCACACTCCTGGAGTGTAGGAAATCCAATTTCAAATCCCTTCTCCACATCATGCAGAGAGAGGAACTGAGTCCAGGTCTCCCACATCTCTAGTGGGTACCCTAACCACTGGGCTAAAAAGTATTTCTATTGATAATCATAAAAGTTTACATATAGGCAAAGTTCTCAGAGTCTTAGAGTTTGATTTATAGCTTTTTTCTTTGTATATTTTGACATATGATGTTGGCAGTGTGTGTTTTAAACAGTTATTTAGCTTGAATCTCAACATCATGCCATTAAAAAAATTGTACAATCCCCCATAATTTCTCAGAACTGAGCAAATTTAAAACTATAAACAGAAAAAAAAATACTTAAACAATATTGTCAAAATTAAAAAAAAAAAAATCAGATTCCACCAAGTCTGGTAAGAAAGGAGCTAACTTCATCACCATCTCCTTTTCCAGACACTATGAAAGTCCAGCCCTTTAAAAGTCCTCCTCCCTCACTACCCCAACCCCAAGATCAATTAACTGATTTTTTAATTTTTGTGCATGCAAAGTTTTTGGATTCGGTTTGAAGCAAACTGAATTTTCCACCCCTTTCCATTTTTCAGAAGTTCCAGCAAATTGGGGGGAAAAAAACCCAAAAGCAATTATTTGCCCAGCTTTCCTGCCACACTATGTAAGAGGATATACTTTTACAGTAAATAATTCAGATGCTTTACAGTAAGTATTAATACGAAGCCTGGAAACTTACCTGCAAATTTTACAGCTGTTATGGCCGATGAATGATCATCTAGAGTTTGCTCCAATTTATAATTTTTATCTACATTTAACACGTGAATCAGTCGGTCCCTACTTGCTGAAGCCAGCAGTGCCATCCCTAGAGACATTAAAGGGACATTTGTAAAGCCATGGGCATTGCTGTTTTCATTTAAAAAATAAGCAACATTTGTTTGAAGTTTCGTGTTCTGTAAAACTGATGTAAAAAATGAAATCGTCTTACTCAAAAAATCATGGCTATTCCGATTCATAAGCTCATTTTACTAACAAATCTCACATTTTTGCCAGAAAAAATATATTTAAAAAAATTCAGATAAAATATTTAACATAGCTAATCAACAGGAAGCAGGTGAGCAGAAGTATTCTTCTAAAAGTTACACATAACTTGACGCAGACTGAAGCCAAAGAGACACAAATAATCCTTTGATATATTTTCAGCACCTCCCATGTGTTCAGTTGTGCTTTTGCCATTTTCTCAAATAGATTTTACAGTTGGTTTTCAAAACTTACCAGTTTCAGGTTTAGAATACTCCAGGCAGAGAACTTCTGAATCATGAGCTTCCACCTTCACCACCTCATGCATAAACTGTAACTCATGTACCCTGCAATGAAGAGGCAGCAGTAAAAAACCAGCAATTTTACCCACTAGTGGGGGCACAGCCCAGTCCAGCAAAGCACTTATTAATCACATTTACTATGGTAGTGGTCTGAGAGCCAACCAAGGATGTGGCCCAGTTGTGCCAGGCACTGTACAAACACAGAACAGCAGACGCCCCTGAAAAGCTTACAATCTTCAAATCAACACACAAATTATTGGGCGCAGCACAGGCATAACTGGGTGAATTTTTATGGCCCGTGTTATACAGGAGGTCTAGATGATCTAATAGTCCCTTCTTGCCTTAAAGTCAGTGTATCAATGGGACTACATACACGCTCAAAGTTGAGCACATGCTTGAGGGCCTTGCTGGATCAGGGCATAAATATCCAGTAATAGTTTATTACACATTACCCCAACAGAGAATAGCAGTAATAAAAAAAAATCACTAACATTTAAGGAATAAGACTACCCTAGTGATTAGTTTTGTAAATTATACATTAGAAAAAGAAAAAGGAAAAAAAAACCCAAAAAAAACCAACCCCCCAACAATATGGAGAAATCACACCAAAAAGTGGGTAGTAAGAAGGGGGAAGAGATGAAGTAGGACGACTCTTCCCCTAAAGTCAGGATTGAAAGACATTTCATATATGCAACAAAAGAACATAAATTTAGCAGTATCAGGAGTTCATGAAGCATTGCATGCGGAGATCCGCGCTTTTGGGATGTGCGTGCAACCCTGGCCCTGCAAGCCATAATGCTTCAGAAAGCTCTGGGTACGCACATCACACACACAGAGAGGTGTTTTGCCCTTTAGGCATGGATGATGATTTTGGTTTACTGGAAACACAAGATATGGGGTTTTTTTTTTAAATGCACTATTCAAACCAGCCATATTGTAGTATAAAATACCTTTCCTTCTTAAGAAAAATGGGGCTATAGCTATTTACACTGTCAAGAAAAGTTAGTGCTGCTGTTCAAACTGATCTATCTTAGGGATTTATATTGCTGTCCATCACCATGGTATCTGACCATGTAAAAATCAACAGCAATAGCAAAGTCCCTAGTGGGGTTCCTGAAGTCTTCTGGCAGATCTCATATTTTGGGGTCAAAACTCAGCTTGGGGTAGGGACTTTGGAATAGAAGAGCGTGTCATTGTCAAGCATCGCTTTTCTGGCAACAAGGTTTTAGATCTGATTTTCCTGGATTTAACAAATAACCATCCATGACTGGGTGGGATCTGAGAGTGTGTCTACACCAAATATTGAGATGTAATTGTAGTACAGGAAGGCATAACCATGCTAACTTTAATCTAGTTAGGGCAGGTAATAGTACCAGTGAAGACACGAGGGCATGGACCCCTGGTTTGCTAGCAACCCAAATATGTGCCCAGGGCCCCCAGCAGGCTCATACTAGGGCAGCTAGCCTGTGCTGAAGTCTGTACTGCTGAATGTTCCCAGCTATTATCTGCACCAGCTAGACTAAAGCTAGCATGGTGTGCCTTCCTATGCTACAACTATATCTTCATTTGCTGCGTAGATATATCCTGACAGGCACAGAACCTGTAGCTGCTTTGCTAGCATTTCCAGTGCCACTTCTATTAAAACAAGAAACATTCAGTGAAGCTGAGTAGAGCAGACAGTTGACAGATATGATCATACTTGCCTCAAGTTGCCTCCTCTGTCACCTGAGGCTAAGTGCTGGCCATCAGGGCTAACCTGCATCACGCGAACACCTGCTTTCACATCTAGATATCCTGCATTTTCATTTCTGTCAGGCACACTGGTTGAATCTTGCAAATGCTGATTATTATTGTCAACGTACACCACCTTCAGCAAGTTCTTTATATTGTGAGGGGAGAGAGCGATTTAGGTAAATTACCAGAACAGTAAACCAGGGACTGTAGTAAGTGTTCCATTAGAGTACAGTAATTTTGACTTCACTTGTATACTAGTACCTTAAGAATGGGATTTTTAAAAATGTTTCATTGAGGAGTGTGCTCTTCTCTCATTGACTTTCAGTGGGACCTGTGCGCCTAACATACAAGGTTTTTGAAATCCCACCCCACTTTTTATAACTCTTTCTGCCCCAAGAACTCAAACCATCACCGTCCCCTAGTTCTCACCCAACAATACTTTCCATCAGTAACTCTCAATGCACTTCACAAAGAAGGGTAATATCATTAGTCTAGTTTTACAAATGGGGAAATTGAGGCACAGAGGGGGACAGTCACCCAGTGACAGGGGGAGAAACAGAATTCAGGTCTCCTGAGTTCCAGTTCACTGCTCTATCTCCAAGACAACACTATCTCCAAAGTAGTGGCAGATCTTGACTGAGCCTTGTGAGGGAGGTAAGTGTTCCCATTTCATAGATGGGGACACTGCTGTACAGAAAAGTGAGAAAAGTTTACCAGTCTTGTTCTTTAACCACTAAATCCCTCTCTCTCTTTCAAAAAAGGCAAATCTGTACAGAATATGGTTGTCTTGTCTGAACTGATAAAGCTGCATGGGAACTGCTCCTACAGGCAGGAATAAGATATCCAGGAACTCTAGGCTCTTCAGATCATTGTAAAACCTCTGAATATGTTTAAAATAAAAGCTAGATACCTAATCGCTTTAATTTGATTTAAGTTGGAAATACATTTGTCTTACTCAAAACAAGCTGTGAAAGAGAGAGATGACTGCTGAAGAAAGGTACTGAATTAGTATGCCATAATCTGTTTCCAGCCAACAGTACTCAGTTTTTCAGCTGTGCTGTCTTCCAATGTCCCAGCACAAGAGAGATTTTGTATCATTTCCACCACTACAGTTTTCCCTCTCACAGCACACTTAAGGGCTCATCTGCCAGGCTTTACAATGGGGTAAGCCACATTTCAATTTGGCCCCATTATTCTAAGGCCGTGTGCCTCTTAAAAAATAAAACCACCACAGTGCTTACATTACTGTAAATATTCTTCTGGAACACAGGTCTGGTGCTGCTTTCCACATTCCAGACTCGTATGGTGTTATCTGATGAACAGGTCAGAAAAGATCCTGGAGGTAAACAGGCTCTGTGATCCTCAAACTCAGGGTAAACCTACATATTTCCACAACATAAAATGGAGGTGGGGGTTTAATGGAGAGAGGAGAGGTACAAATTAATTTATATTCTAAGATCCAGATGGGAGACCAAGAGCTTAAGTGACAGCAGAAGTTTGTTCTACAAGACCCTTCTTCAATCCTCCTCTTAAATCTTAAGAGATTTTCTCATCATCATGTAGCATTTTTACTAGGTGAAACTGACAAATAAAAAGGGGGACTGGAAACCCTTGTCCAAATGGGCTGGGGTTTGTTTGTTTGAAATATAATTCCCCTAACTCAGGTAAATGGATTCTATTATTAGCCTTTTTTTGTGTGTGTCAGAGGTCTCAATCCCCATGGTTTTAGGCACAGTCTCTACCCAAAACAGCTAATAATCTAAGTATAAGATCACAACAGGTGGGTACAAAAGACAGGGAAGCGTAATGGAACAAGACAGAATTCTAAGTATAGCAGACATGAGTCAGGGTGATCAGCTGTCTCACCAACCCTCTCCATTGCCCTTTCAAAGAGCTCCCTCCACACCAGATTCTTTGTCGTGGCCCCAGCTGGAAGATGACAGCCTTTGTATCAGTTCCTCTTCTAGATAAAGTGATGAGCCATTTCCGGGTTGGTAAAATGTAATGGGTGGGTGTTCTACCCCCTCCAAAATAGTTAGCCTGAAAATAAGTGCCCAAGTTTGCTTTGCATTTAGGAAACTGCTATTTCCCATTGCTAGATATCTCAGGGCTGGACACTGTCAACACAAAGCCTATGTATAAACACAATACAGGCGTATTTTTGTGAAATGTCACTGGACCACTACAATAACTGAACAGCAACCATTAACAAAAACAAGTCACTTTTGTCCTTTTTTTTTAAACCACATCAGCTACACAAGAGACAGACGACTTCAGAGTTGTGGGGCTATTAAAGCAGAGCTACTGGGGCTGATTAGTTCTATTTTCTGTTGAACATTTCAATCTGCCCTAAAGATTAACTCTGCTGTTCCCCATTCTTCGTTCTGCCTCAAGCTACAGTACTATAAAGAAGCTTGATTATAAATATGGTCTGGCTAGAGGAAAACCTTTATTATTAACCAGTTACTATTTGGATACAGAAATAGTATGAGGATAGTAAAAATCACTTTTTCTAAGTTGGTGAAGCTAGTAAAGAAGCTTATAAAAGTCATAAGAATGGCCATACTGGGTCAGACCATTGGTCTATCCTGTCTTCCAACAAGTCGTTTCTATTCCCCATCACCACCACCAGAAGCCCTGTTTCATGGAGATACTCTCTCCATAATCCCTTTGGAAGTCATTAGCATTGCTCCTTCTGATGGCCAAAGAAAATAGCCCTACAGTGAGATCCTTCCCATAAGGACTAAGCACTACCAAGCTCCCAGATTTCAACCCTAAAGTCAGAACCTTTGTGCTGTGCAGCCACTATACCCGCCCCAATGGGGACAGAACGGAACGTATCTTAAAAGTTCAGAACTATTTCTAGCACATGAATGCCATCTTACCTCAACGTTCCATACAAAGGAACTATGGAAGAGGTCTGACCACACTTTGCCAACTTTGTTTGTATCTTTAACATCCCAGATGTATATACTGTGGTCTTTGTACACACAAGAGAGCCAACAATTGCATGGGTCAAAGGCTAAGGCAATGGTGTCTGGGTAAACAGAATCTGGTCGTCTTAAAAAAAACACAGAAAGAGGAATTATTCTTTTTAGTTGCACTGAAAGACAACATAAAATACAAGCTAAAGTATGGTGTATATACACAACAGCGTAACATCTGAAATTCACTAATCTTCCAGCCTACCAAATGCCTTAAAACCACAGAGATTTTCAGAGCATGTGCCTAGTCTCACAAATGTCCACAGTAGGTGCAATTCAAGATTTAACGGTGCATAATATTATTCTTGGGTTTTTACCCTTTTCCATCCAGAGATTTTTCACAGATATAAAATTCTATGTCCTGGATACAGCCCAACAGACTGTTTTGATAATGCACAGCTCTGAAAAGCCACTTAGCTGTGGAAAATATTCATGCCAGTTAATTGCTCTGAAAGAAAATCAAGTTTAATGATACCTACCACATCTGTAAAATGCTTTTTAAGATCTTCAGATTAAAAGCTTGATACAAGAGCTCAGTATTTTTTTATTAAAACAGGCAAAGAAACTGTCAAGCCTGATTCGTCTTAAATCCTTACTTACATTGTTATATGCAAAGTATCAAGTTTTAGTTTCGTCAAGCTCTTTCAGAAACTCATTTTAATGTTATTAATATTGGATAACAGACCTCTGAAAGATGCCCGATTTCAGGTCAGTTTAATCGTCAATATCCATTTTTTTCTCTTCTTAAATGAGAGACGGAAACACACAAGCTTTCAGGATCAAGTGTTCAGAAATGCTCATCTCCATTCATAATAAGTCACTGGGCAATTCTGAAAATCTGGCCTTTGATATTTAGCCAGTATCTTTAAAAGCTGCACGGAGTATTTAAGATCTACAAAGAAAGGTACTTTTTCCTTCAAGCCAAATCAAACAAAATACACATAGTGATGCACTCTATTTCATGTCAAAGTTTGTACCTTGGTTCAAGCTCTTTGGCTACATCAACACCCAAGCAGTGAGGTTTCGGTAAATCAGTGAGATAGTGCATGTTGTGGCAATGAAAGATCCTCACCGTTCCATTTGCACAGCCACAAAAAATAAATTCTTCACTAACACAGATGCAATTTGCTAGCGATACCTGAAGGAAAGAGTCCACATGCATAAAGCTATATTTTTTATAACAGAGAAGGTATTTCTAGAAAACAATTACAGCAACATACAACGGGAGCATAGGTATCTGAAATAAAATGGAATTGTTCTACAGTCATTAGATAAAAAGGCATTTTACCTTCAGATCAATCCATTTCTCCAACATTCGCTTCTCATTAAACTGACAGAGAAGTCCAGAATAAGAAACACAGAAAGTGTTGCCCAACATTTTCCCTTGCCCACATGCAACACCACAAAAGATGTTATTGTGAAGTTCTCCCAGAAGTCCAGAGCGACCAACCAATGGCACAGTCTCTTTAATCTGTAATTAACACAATAGCATTTACAATGCAAATACATTTATCCTTCTGTTACCTTTCTACTGAGGATCCAAAGAAAGCCTCACAATATCCCTATGAGATAAGTAAGTTCCTCCTTTTTACAGATGGGAAACAGGATTGTCACATATACTGATTCATGTTTAATGGAATCCTGCAAGTATGCAATAGTTCTGTCAAAGAACTGAAACATCCTGGCAAATATGTTTTAAACATTAATTTAGCAATTTCTTGCCCCCTCATCCTTGTGCTCTGTTGTGAATATGATTTTTGAAGACTAGTGCCAGAAAGCTAGATTCAAAACATGCCAATAACTACCTGGCCATAGGTCATTCCAGAACCAGGACAGGAAGTTAGGATGAGAGAGAGAGAGAGCTGGAATGTAGGACATGAAAAGTCTTACTGCTCTTTGGCTCCACCCACCCAAAAGAATATCTCGGTCTGCTGCAGTGACAGACATGGGACAAACATCTAGTCAGTTGTCTGCATATCCTGAGCCCCTTTTTTAAAAACTCATTTACTCCCACATTCAAATGGTACAGCATACGAGAAAGATTTACCTTAACTTCCCTCGATACATCCAAGAACCAGAATTTAACATGGCGGTGGCCAACAGTAACAAAGTAGCTGTCCTCAGAAAAGGATATTGCCATAACCTTACAGGACACTTTGTTTGATGCTACTAGCGTATCTTTCTGTAAAGAGACAAAAAATGAACACCCAAGAATTTGTACATGACAGATACAGGGCACAAGAGACATGGAAGTTCAGACTGAATTTCCAGTCCTACTACAAGGCCAATTTGGACATCTCCCAACATCATCCTCAGGATCATAACTTAATAATTCATATGAACATTTACATGAAATAAAATTTAGCACAGGTCATCTGCCAGGAAAGATTGTTTTTCTAACTATTTGGTCAAGGTGTTTTTGTGAAACAATGATTCTCCTGAGCGCAGGAGTCCTGGAAACGCCTTAGCAGTGGAGGGGGGTGGGAACCACAGGTGCCCAAATCATGGCCTTGTCCCTGCCCCCACTCATTCTTCTTCACGCCCTCTCCTTGTCACTCACCCTTAACACAAGTTAAAAGTGATGGGGCCATAGCCCTCTGCCCCCCCTGTTCCCATCCCACCAGGGGTGCTGGGAGAAGGAAAAGGTGTTCTAACTTTTTGAAAAATCCAAATGCTTCTTTCACTCTCCAAACCCGTCTCCTCAAACTCAAAGGCAGCTTGACCTAGAAGCACATGTATGTACGATTGAGCTGGCTTAATCCTTCACTGGACTTTTCTTTTTAGGAGCAAACATACTACAAAAGTCCTTTAGGATATGGATGTGATCCTGCAGGCATTATAATGTATTACTTTCCAAGCCCTGCACAAATGATATGTCATCTACATCTGCTCAAGATGACAGGACCAAGGTACTCTCATATTACAATGAGTGTGACAGATAGAGTGGGGAGGTGAGAAAAGAGTGAGATCAGATAGTGCTAATCTGGAAGATGGAGGCAAGAGACAAGCAAGTGAGGAGGAGAGATCAGATAATATTCAGATTAGAAGGCCAGAAGGGACTATTGCGATAATCTAGTCTGACCTGTGTTACACAGATCAGAGAATCTCCCTGAGTTAATTCCTGGTTCAACCAGAGCACCTCTTTTACGGGGGGAAAAAAAAAGATCCAATCTTGATTAAAAAATTTCCATTGATGGAGAATCTACTACAGCCCTTGGTACGTTGTTTCCAATAGTTAATTACGCTCTCTGTTAAGGCACACATTTCTATTCATCAGGACAAGAGAAGCAGGATATTCTCAGCGAAGTCTTCAGCTCTGAAAAGTTCCAGAGGGGTAGCCATGTTAGTCTGTACACAGCAAAAACAATGAGGGTCCTGTAGCACTTTAAAGACTAACAAATTTAATTTCTGCAAGCGTAAGCTTTTGTGGGCTGCAACCTGCTTCTTCAGATGCAAGGAATAGAAATCAGATAGGAGGTATATATGTACATCCAAAGTTAAGAAACAACTATGGAGAGGGAAAGTGTTAACACAGTCCATTCACTTAGAGTAGATGAGGCCTCTTCACAACCATTGATTAGAAGGCGAGAATGTGTGAACAGTAACAATTAATTATTGTAATGAGAGAACCATTCCAAGTCCCTATTCAGACCCAGTTTGATTGTCTCAAGTTTGCATATGAGTTCCAGCTCTGCAGTTTCTCACTGAAGTCTGTTTTTGAAGTTATTTTTGTACAAGTATGGCAGCTTTCAAGGCATCTACAGAGTGTCCTGGGAGACTGAAGTGATCTCCACCTGGTTTATGGTTTTTTATGTCTGATTTGTGTCCATTTCTTCTTTTGCGTAGTGATAGTCTGGTTTGGCCATGTACATGGCAGAGGGACATTGCTGGCACATATTACATTACCATAGAATCACAGAATATTAGAGTTGGAAGGGACCACAGGAGGTCATCTACTCCAACCTCCTGCTCAAAGCAGGACTAACCTCAACTAAATCATTCCAGAAAGGGTTTTGTCCAGCCGCAGCTTAAAAACCTCTAAAGATGGAGATTCCAGCACCTCCCTAGGTACTTCACCACACTCCTAGGGAAAGCTTTTTCCTAATGTCCAATCTAGACCTCCCCCACAGTAACTTGAGACCATTGCTCCTTGTTCTGTTTACTACCACTGAGAACAGCCTAGCTCCATCCTCCTCGGAACCCCCTTTCAGTTAGCTAAAGGCTGCTATCAAATCCCCCCTCATTCTTCTCTTCTGCAGACTAAACAAGCCTAGTTCCCTCAGCCTCGCCTCATAAGTCTTGTGCTCCAGCCCCCTAATCATTTTTGTTGCCCTCTGCTGGACTCTCTCCAACTTGTCCACATCCTTTTTGTAGTAGGGGGTGCAAAACTGGACACAATACTCCAAATGCGGCCTTACCAATGCCGAATAGAGGGGAATAATCACTTCCCTCAATCTGCTGGCAATGCTCTTACTAATGCAGCCCAATATGCTATTAGCCTTCTTGGCAACCAGGGCACACTGCTGACTCATATCCAGCTTCTTATCCACTGTAACCCCCAGGTCCTCTTCTGAAGAACTGCTGCCTAGCCCTTCAGTCCCTAGTCTGCAGCTGTGCATGGGATTCTTCTGTCCTAAGTGCAGGACTCTGCACTTGTCCTTGTTGAACCTCATCAGCTTTCTTTTGGCCCAATCCTCCAATTTGTTTAGGTCCTTCTGTATCCTATCCCTCCCTTCCAGGGTATCTACCACTCCCCCTAGCTTCGTGTCATCTGCAAATTTGCTGAGGGTGCAACCTACCCCATCCTCCAGATCATTAATGAAGATGTTGAACAACACCAGCCCCAGGACCAACCCCTGGAGCACTCCACTTGTGACCAGTTGCCAGCTAGACATGGAGCCATTGATCATTACTCATTGAGCCCTATGCTCTAGCCAGTTCTCTGTCCATTTTATAGTCCATTCATCCAACCCATACTTCTTTAACTTGCTGACAAGAATACTGTATCAAAAGCTTTACTAAAGTCAAGGTATATCACATCCACCGCTTTCCTCACATCCACAGAACCGGTCACCTCTTCATAGAAAGCAATCAGGTTGGTCAGGCATGACTTGCCATTGGTGAATCCATGTTGACTGCTCCTGATCTTCCTCTCTTCCAAGTGCCTTAAAATGGATTCCTTGAGGACCTGCTTCATGATTTTTCCAGGGATTGAGGTGAGGCTGACCGGTCTGTAGTTCCCTGGATCCTCTTTCTTCCCTTTTTTGAAGATGGGCACTATATTTGCCTTTTTTCAGTCATCAGGGACATCCCCAATTGCCATGAGCTTTCAAAGATAATAGCCAATGGCTCTGAAATTACATCGGCTAACTCCCTCAGCACCCTCGGGTGCATTGCATCTGGCCCCATGGACTTGTGTATGTCCAATCTTTCTAAATAGTCCTGGACCTGTTTCTTCAGCACTGCAGGATGTTCACTCCCTCCCCATTCTGTGCCACTCAGTGCAGTAGTCTGGGAACTGACCTTGTCTGTGGAGACAGAGGCAAAAAAGGCATTGAGTGCCTCAGCTTTCTCCACATCCTGTCACTAGGCTGCCTCCCCCATTCTGTAAAGGGCCTACACTTTCCCTAATCTTCCTCTGGTTGCTAACATACCTGTAGAAACCCTTCTTGTTCCCCTTCACGTCTCTTGCTAGCTGCAACTCCAGTTGTGCTTTGACCTTCCTGATTTCATTCCTGCATGTTCAAGAAATATTTTTATAATCCTCCCTAGTCATCTGACCAAGCTTCCACTTTTTGTAAGCTTCTTTTTTGTGTTTAAGTTCACCAAAGACTTGTTAAGCCAAGCTGGGCGCCTACCATATTTGCTATTCTTTCTGCACATCGGTATAGTTTGTTCCTGCACCCTCAATAAGGTTTCTTTAAAATACAGGAGTGCTCTTGGATTCCTTTCCACCACATATTAACCTCCTAGGGGATCCTGCCCATCAGCTCCCTGAGAGTCACAGTCTGCTTTTCTGAAGTCCATGGTCCATATCCTTCTGTTCTCCTTTCTTCCTTTTGTCAGGATTCTGGACTCAACTATCTCATGGTCACTGCTGCCTAGGTAGATGTGCAGGTGAATGAGCGCCTTATGGCGCGGCTGATGTGGTTAGGACCTGTGGTGGTGGCGGCACCCGAGTCGATGTGCAGGCAGAGCTGGCAAAGGGGTTTGTTGCAGGGATAGGTTCCTGGGTTATCGTTCTTGTTGTATGGTGTACGGTTGCTGGTGAGTATTTGCTTCAGGTTGGGGGCTGTCTGTAAGCAAGGAGAGGCCTGCGTCCTTTGGCTTGAGAGAGTGGGTACCCACAAGTCACCTACTACAGGACAGACCCAAACAAAGAAAACACCAGAAGACCACTGGCCATCACCTACAGCCCCCAGCTAAAATCTCTCCAACACATTAAGGATCTACAATCTATCCTAGCAGACGATCCCTCAGTCGCTCAAGTTGTGGGAGGCAGACCTATCCTTGCTTGCAGACAGCCCCTCAACCTGAAGCAAATACTCAACAGCAACTGTACGCCATACAACAAGAACACTAACCCTGTTGCCAACTCTGCCCGCACATCGACTCTAGTGATGACCGCACAGGCCCTTGTAGGAGGGTGAAGAGTTAAAAGCTGGGTAGGTGGTTAGGCCTCACTATAGGGAACTAGATCAAGGCAAGAGCAAACCTTGTTTCTGTTAATGGCTGTGAATTTTAGTTAGAGTTTGTTATCTCTCCTCTTCTCCTCCCTTCCTGGCCAGCTGCACTGTGGATGAGCCTATTGCTATTTCTGTGCAAGGCCTTTTGGTGGGAAGACAGCATTATTTTCCATTCTCCGCCTGGTATGCCTTTACTTCAAAGAATGTTAATGTAAAATTTATAGGTTTTAAGGTGATGTGCCTGCCCTCTGGATGGTAATCCTGTAAACAAACAGGGGTGGGTATAATTATATTCATTATGTAGTTAATATTCACTTTATAGGTGCCAATGTAACCAAATAAAAGTCTATGGGGCATTGCTGAAAACGTATACATTTACATACTGTTATGGATAAAAGAATTGTAAAGTAACTGCCTCATTGCTCACTCACAGCATCGAGGTGGAACGAGCAGGTAATAAAGGGTTCCGTCTACCCAATCTACCTCCAGGGCAACCTGTTAGAAATAACCAAACAGTCCTAACCACGTCAGCCACACCATCAGGAGCTCATTCACCTGCACATCTATTAATGTAATATATGCCATCATGCGATAGCAATGCCCCTCTGCCATGTACATTGGCCAAACCGGACTGTCACTATGCAAAAAAATAGACAAATCAGATATAAAAAATAGGAACATCCATAAACCAGTCATAGAGTGCTTCAATCTCCCAGGACACTCTGTAGCTGACTTGAAAGTTGCCATGCTTCTGCAAAAAAACAAAAAACAAAAAAACAAAAAAACTTCAAAAACAGACTTCAGAGAGAAACTGCAGAGCTGGAACTCATCTGCAAACTTGACACAAACAAACTGGGCCTGAATAGGGACTTGAAATGGTTCTCTCATTACAAGTAGTAATTGTCACTGTTCACACATTCTCACTTTCTAATCACTGGTTGTGAATAGGCCTCATCTACCCTAACTGAATGGACTTTGCTAATACCTACCCTCCCCATTGTTGTTCCTTACCCTTGGATGGGTGTGCACATCTGATTTCTATCCCTGCATCTGATGAAGTGGGTTGCAGCCTACGAAAGCTTATGCCTGCAGAAATTAAATTTGTTAGTCTTTAAAAAGCTACAGGACTCTCATTGTTTCAGCTCTGAAACTTGCTCTTGATCCAAGAATGCTAGGGTTTCATAATTTTGTAGTTACATAGCAAAGTTCAACTATTTTCCCCGATTGAGATAGGGGTCTTTGTTTGAATGAGAGAGGGGCACTTTGATTGCATTAGTTATCATACAGCTATATTTTATTGTAAATGCATCAGTAAATTCTTTGCTTTTCAGTGAGAAATGAGAGAGGTCTCTTACCTTCCAGTCCCACACATTGACAATCATGTCATGCTGATAGCCTACTGATACAATATACTTCATGTTGGGAGAAAAAGCCACACAAGCCACTCCATGTTTATGGCCATGCAGTTCAGATACTTGTGTCTTCTCCTCAACATCCCACACGCGTACAGCTGGTCTGTGTCCATTCTGCAAGAGTCATTTGAATATAGGTGGCCATTTTAATCTGATACAAAAAACCCCAGGAATTGCCATCCCAGATCAGACCAATGGTCCATCTAGTCTAGTATCCAAGTGCAGACAATTCACAGTTCAGCCACTTCGTATTAATTTGGAATTGAAACAGTAAAGATGAGCATTTAAATTACAGACTACCTGATCAACTGGCCAGAATTTAACCAATGTACTGAGGCTGGAAAACTAGCATCAGAACAGACAGCACTAAGTGGTCATTCCTTCTAGTCTTATTTTGGCAGTTTTTTCAGGCATACAAGCATTTGCATTGATTGAGAAATCAGATATCTTATTCCAAGTGTACACACCGTAATACGTCAGCAGAACTCACCTCACCAGTAACAATAAACTTCCCATCAGGTGAGAAAGACAGAGCACTCAGCGTTTTCCTGAAAGAAAGATATGGCTTTTGTTTTCCCTCAGAGAAAGTTCAGACAGTGCTCATCACAATAAACAATGCTTAAGGAAAAAAGGTTTTAAAATTATGCAGCATAGTGTTATTAAAAATACTCAGTGTACAGTAGCTTATCTACTTAGACCATCAGCTTTTTGGGGCAGGGACTGTCTTCTTGTTCTGTGTTTGTAAAGAAAGTACTGGGCACAATGAGGTCTTGATCCATAACAAAGGAAACTAGGTTCTCCTATAATATCTTCCCAATCCCATTTGGGCAGGCAAACAGCAGCCATGCACAGTATCAGAAGTTACACTTTGCTAAACTCAGTCACATTCCTTTCCCAGCAACCCAAATCCCCCAAAAGCAAGTCTGGAATAAAGATACCTAACACTATCAAGGTGGTGAGTAAATGAGGAATTTACAATACCTGGAAGTATTAAAGATGTGTCTTTGTCTATTCTTTTGGGGATTTAAAATTACAACCACACATCTGAAAAGAAAGAGCAAGAGATTTACATTAATAAATGTTTCACCTGGTTTGTGGGATGGTGGCGTGTTAAGAAAAGGATGGCAATCTTCAGAGTTTGGAAGACTTCCCAGAAAGGGGAAAGTGTTGCAAAGAAAAGCACATCCTAGTTTTTTTTAAACAACCACCACCACCTTAACTCTCATCAGTCAAGCTCAAAGTGCTTGACCAAGCGGAGAGGGGTCAGTGTCATTATCCCCCTTTTACAGATGTGAAACTGAGGCATAGAGCTGTGACACGACTTGTCCAAGGTCACCCAGCAGCCCACTTGCAGAGCCAGGAAAGTAGGAATAGGACCAAGGTTTCCAGAGTCCAGTCCAATGTTCCATCTACTAGGTCACACTGACTTACATGTTACATTTGTAGAAGGCTTTTGTTCTAACACTAAACTGGAGATTACTACAGAAACTAATCTGTAACCCCTGTTCCGATCCTTCAACAATAAGTATTTATCCTTAAAGCATGACAGAGTCTGTTTTCAGTCTCTGACAATGGAAACCTATGGAGTTAGTGTCACTTTTGACCAATATTAAAAGTGAAACATTTGAAGTATAATTTAAAATATACAGTTTGTTAAAGCAAATTTTTAGAAGGCTCATAGGTCATTTGTTTGAGATGGTTTTTGGTTTTTTTTAAATAATGCCAGTATAAGTAGTGGGGTTAAAAAAAACTCTAATTCTGCAAAAACAACGAAAGTCCTGTAGCACCTTAAAGACCAAGAATAAGCTGTCGTGGGCTGCAATCCACAGAATCTAATTCTGCAGTGTTTGTATCTCAAACACCATAGCATCAGGCCAAGAGAAATGCAAACTAGTTAACACCATTAAGAAAAAAATTAAATTTAAAGAATTTTTATTTGTAATAATCCAGTTGACTGTCTTTTTGTTCCGTGTTTATACAGCTAACACAAGGGGGTTCTGGGCCATGACAGGGGAAGCTATGTGCTACAGCAGTACAAATAAAAAATAAGAATTTGTAAAATAGATAAAAATGTTTCTTAAAAATTATTCTTAACATGACTGACTTTCCATCTATTACAGTTGGACCCCATAAAGCAGGTGTGTCAAATATCCGGGCCGCAGGCCGGACACAGCCCACCAACCTTTTTGGTTCGACCCCTGCTGGTAGTGTGACACTGCCAGAGGGTACAATACTGTGAGATCTCACGGCAGTGCGTGACGCCACCAGAGAGTACAAGGCATCATGCACTGCCATGAGATCTGTGTGCATGAGACATAGCGCTCAAAAAGGCGGGAGAGGGACAGTGTGGTCTTGGGGCATCGCGCAGTACTATAATTCTTAATCATTGATTGTAAAATAATAGTAGTTGTAGAAGTGAATTTACTACAGTTTTTAATATCACTGATATCTAGCGAATAGAATATACTACTACATAAAAATGGTTGTGCCTAGTATTTCGATTTATGGTCTGTATGGCCCACTTGAAGTACATTTAATTCAAATCTGGCCTGCCATAGCAAATGAGTTTGACACCCCGCCATAAAGGAAGCAAAATATTAAGAAGTTTGTGTTTAAAAAAATTCAAATTATTTTGTTCTTCTGAATGATTAAACCCTAAAGCATTTTTAAAATTGGCTATAATGTAACTATTTTCTAACTGAACAAGCTAGTTTTGAACTGTGCTGCTCTAACTTTCAGTGGGTGAGCACTGATGAATATCAAGTCCCTTAATTTGCTTACTGTTATATGTTTACAGCACATTCAAAGAAGTTTGTTTTTATCTAACACTCTTGCCGGAAGGTTGCAAGATAACACGACTTCATTTCTCAGAAATCAGAACAATGACACAAGAACCCTCAACTTAAAAACAGAGAAAGAGAAATCAAGCTGCTCCCTAAGGCAGCAAGGCACATCTCACCCCTTCTTGCTTTATGATGGCTTTTTTCAGAATGACTGAGATTGCATGCTTTGCTACAGACCCTTCTACTCTGGAACCCAAACCAAGAAACCACCCCACATTCTTAACATGAAAACTTGCTCTTCCAACATAGTCCTCAATACCCTACACTTAACACATTTTATAAAGAAAGCCAGCCCAACCGGTAACAATTATACCGGGCAGTGTCGTGCAGGAATCAGAGGTCTCGTTTGGCCACTTTCTTGGCTGTCAGCGTAAAGGACTGAGTCTGATCCTGGAAGTGGTGAGGTCAATAAGAGGAAAAAACCAGAGTAGATCTTAAATTACTCCATTATCATGCAACTGACAGGTCTAGTTGCAATGGTGTCAAGACTTGTGGATGCCCAAGAATGGAAAGTGAATTTAAAGCACTCTAATACACCTCTTTGGCTAGCTGTGATAGTTGTTCAAGAGATTTCCATTTCCAGTCCTTGGCTGCTTGAGGATCACTGTAAGTTAAGGTTTAGAGAAGCTCCACTGGGGGGAAAAATATTAACGGTTCACAGCCCTATGAAATACTGTATGTCCTCATCTCCCACTGAAGTCAGTTGGAATTCTGGTGCTCAAGCATGCTTTTAGGTACTCAGAGTATACTCAGAGTGGTAGCTGATTGTAGCATGGGATGGGAATCCAGACTTTACACACAAGTAATCTTTATTTATGCAAGCTGTCCCACTACCCCAGTGGTAGTCAACTTATTTACCATTGTGGGCAGCATCCAACACTACCTGTATAGCCCTAAGGATGTCACATGGCCATTGTGTGCTGATTGGGTCGCACGTTGACAACCACTGTATTAGCTTTTTCTTATGTAAAGCCCACCTGAGTGACCATGGGCTGCAAGATGGGGCCTCAAAGTTATAGCAAAATAACATCACTGCATACACACAGTTGGCAAAACAACCAGGTCCTGTATCCCTTTTTTCCCCCTCTGTAAATTGTGGTGGTTTCTATAATCATGCAGGTAGACACATAAACTTACACTTTTCACATTAGTGATGCAATAAATATACTTACCCTGTAGGATACGCTATCTGCCCGGTGTTTGGGTCACAAGCTAAACCACTACTGGTTTGGGTAGTTATTCCCAACACTCTCTCAAGCATAACCTGCCCAAACACGGGAAAACAATGTTGAAGCCTACTGTAATCAGAACTACATAAGAGCTAATTTATAACATCACAATTATTAGATTCTTGAAGCAGTTCAAGCAACCTGGAAAGCAATATTTCCCACATCAGGAAGAGGGAACCAATGAAAATTCAAGCAAACAATGAGGCACAATATATAAGCTTAACACTGAACTTTCTTTAAAAATGGAAACATTGTTTAATAGCCCAAATCACACGGGACTATATGTTCAGGCTTTAAAACAGTGGCTGGAAATGATTTTTTCCCTATACTTCCAAAACCAGAGATCAAAGTAAGTATCTTAGATTATGTCTATACTAGCCTGAACTAGCATATTTCCTTAGGGAGATGCAGCCTACACTGGCAGAAGAACTTTTTTTGCCTGTGTAGGAGCACCACCACCTTCCTGATGGATGTAACACTCTTCAGTCAGCATGGGTGTCTACACTGAGGTTTGTCAGCATACTTGTGTTGGTGGGTCTTTCCCATACCCTTGACCAACATAGCTATGAGGATGTAAGTTTTAAGTGTAGGGACTTATCAAGCCACCCCCATTACCATAGTATCTGAACATCTCTCAATCTTTAAAGCATTTATCCTCAACACCCCTGTGAGGTAGGTAGGGCAACATTATATCCCCATTTTATAGATGAGGAACTGAGGCACACAGGCTCATGTCTTCAAAAAGGTATTTAAGTGCCTAACTCCCATTGAGAACCTTTGAGGATCTGAGCCAGAGAGTCTATGGCCTAGTCTACACTTAAAAATTAGATTGACCTAGCTCCGCCACTCAGACCAGTGAAGAATCTCTCCTGATTACTGAAGTTAGGTTGACCTACCCAGCAGTCGAGATACAGCTAGCTCGCTGGAAGAACTCTAGAACCTATCCACTACCTCTCAGAAAAATAAATTAACTAAACTGATGGAAAAGCCCCTTCCATTGATGTAGGAAGTATTTACACTACAGTGCTACAGCATTACAGCTGTAGGCACCATAACTATGCCACTATAGCATAGACATGGCCTAAGTGACTTGCCCAAGATCACACTGAAAATCTATGGCACAGCAAGGAGACCGTAGGAATACAGCTCTCTGCAAAGCCTTAGAGGTCTGTGATACAAACTGTTCGAAGGGGAAACAGAATTAAGAATGCAGGTTTTGGTAGCTTAAATGTTTTATTCAAAGGTTCCAATCTGTTACTTTTGAAGGGACGCTGTCAGAACAAGTTTGCTTTTGTTTTTAAAACGTAGGCTTTGTAGAAATCAGTTTCCATGACTTTCCGAATAGTGTCGAAGATATTTTATAAAATTAACAGTTCCTGCAGTGCTTCTAACCCATATGCTGAAGCAGTTCACTGGGACATGAGATCCTGAACGAGCTTTAAACAAGAACAGACCAATCTGAAAATAAGATTACTACTTCACTGTAAAAAGACGTGCTTACATCAAGACAACTAAGTCGCTGAAAAATCCTAGTGGAGTTTTTATGTCAGCATTGCTAGTTGAGGTCAGCCACAACTGGAGGGAATAGCTTTGTCTTCACATCAAATAAAGGTGTGGGCTTTTTAGCCTCAGGGTAACTAACATATGAGCTATCCCAAGGCAAAAGTAGTGAAGGCAAGTGTTTTAATTTTACTGCAAGATCAGGCTGACCACAGCAAGTCTACTTCGCTGTAAAACTGAAGTATCATGTCTTTACTGTGCTCTTACCTCTGGATAACTCCCACATTAGTTACTCCCAAGCGAAAGACACACCCATTTTGGCAGTGAACACAAGGACTAGAGGGCTGACCTCCCTGAGATAAAAACTACCCATGCCATGTCTCCACTAGGATTTTACATCAAGGTAGCTATCTGGCTGAGAGCGCCGAAGACGGCAAAGAGAATCCCTGACGTGCAAGAAGCAAACATGCAGTCCCAATGGCATAACAGATGGGATGACCCCCGCTGAAGGGGCCGAAGAGCCTTTGGAGGCTGGTGGTGGGGGGGTGTGCATGTGCATGCTCATTTGGGGGTGTGTGGGGGTGCACACATTTGGGGGGGTCTCTCTCACACTCACACACAAAATCCCTACTGCCACTGAGAGCCAACCCCCTCCTCAACAAAGTTGGACCCACCAGGACCCCAGTCCCTGCTAGGGGACAGGGCCTACCTTCTCCACCCGAGGGGCTGAGAGACCCACAGGCGAGACGCCAGTCACTGCCCTCCCCCACCCAAAAGACATTTGCCCTCCCGCCTGCCCCAAGTCGCGCTCAGACCCCTCCCCAAGCCCCGCCCCCCGGTCACCGCCCCACCAAGCCCCGCCCCCACCTGTCCGTCTCCCCAAGCCCCGCCTCCTTTGCATCTGTCCCCTCCCTCTGCGTCGCCCCGCCCCCAGTCCGCCCCAAGCCCCGCCTCAGTCGTCATCATCCCCCGCCCCGGGCGCCCCTCACCGCCTCTTCCGGCCCCGGCTGCCGCGAGCGCCTCCTCAGGCTGAAAAGCGGCGGCGAGTCGGCGCCCGACCCCCCGCCGCGGCTGTAAAAGCCGCCGCTGGACCCCGCCATAGCCGCGGGACCCGCCGCCCGGGCCCGGCCAGGCCCCCTCAGGCGCCGCCGCCGCTCGCGCCTCCTCAGCGGCAGCTTCTCGGCAGCAACCGCTCCGAACCGCGCGCTAAAAACCGGCCCCCGCCCCCATTGGCGGCCGTGCACGCCCTTCATCTCCGCCGGGGCCAATGGCGGCGGCTTTCCCATAAAATCCCGCCCCCTTGGGGTCACATTGGATGAGGCGTCCGCCCATCACAGCCAAGCTTAGTCAATAGTGGCGGCGCGACCATCAAATCCCGCCCCTATGCCCTCCACCAGGGACGGGACCCCGGGAAAGGCCTGCAGGCCGCGGGTTCGAATCCCAGCCTGCCGCAATGCGTTAACCGTTTAAAAACCAATAGTAAATTAGCCCCGCTATTAGAAGCCCTTAAACAATTAGTCTGGGAGGAGGAAACTGAAGCCCAATTGGCCAAGCCTTCTCCATGCACACACTGCCCTTGAAACCAATGATCTTTCTGCACCAGGAGGGGTTTGTTGGATCAAGCCTAATATTTACACCCCAAGAGGCAAAGGATTAATATAAAGGGGGCAGGGGAGGGCATAGGCTTCATCCTTTCTATTTGCTGCTAGGCTGCTTGCACACAGCAATGATCCCTTGCAGCCCTCTATTTCCCCCCCACACACATGAAAAGGGCTCTGTGCATGCCCCTTTCCCCACTCAACAGGGTCCTCCATTTTCTCCCCCATGACTATTTGAGGACCAGGAGAGGGGTGGGTGGGCACAAGCCCACCCATCCAGTTTTGGGCTCCCCACTATAAAAAGGATGTGGACAAGTTGGAGAGAGTCCAGCGGAGGGCAACAAAAATGATAAGGGGGCTGGAGCACAAGACTTATGAGGAGAGGCTGAAGGAACTAGGCCTGTTTAGTCTGCAGAAGAGAAGAATGAGGGGGATTTGATAGCAGCCTTTAACCACCTGAAAGGGGGTTCCAGGGAGGATGGAGCTAGGCTGTTTTCAGTGGTGGCAGATGACAGAACAAGGAGCAATGGTGTCAAGTTGCAGTGGGGGAGGTCTAGGTTGGACATTAGGAAGAAGTTTTTCACTAGGGGGGTGGTGAAGCATTGGAATGGGTTACCTCGGGAGGTGGTGTCATCTCTGTTTTTAGAGGTTTTTAAACTGCGGCTTGACAAAACCCTCGCTGGGATGATTTAGCTGAGGATAGTCCTGCTTTGTGCAGCAGGTTGGAGTAGATGACCTCCTGTGGTCCCCTCCAACTCTAATATTTTATGATTCTATTCTAATTTCTTATGTGAAGGTGTTGGTCACTATAATTTGAAATATTTTAAAATTTTGAGTGCTCGTTTTTCCAAATAAAGAGAGGAAACGAGGCTATTATATGCAAGTTTCCAAAAGATTACATGCTGCACCAGAGAAACGAACATCACTGCTACAAAAATCACTGTTGCAATAGAGAAATAAAGTGCACATTTAAAATCAACATAAAGAATTCATTTTGATAACATTCTCGAGATTTTAAGCTCTCTTTGTATTTTAAAGAAGAATTTTGTTT
Source organism: Mesoclemmys tuberculata (assembly GCA_007922155.1). Classification (NCBI taxonomy): domain Eukaryota; kingdom Metazoa; phylum Chordata; order Testudines; family Chelidae; genus Mesoclemmys; species Mesoclemmys tuberculata. Next base: position 2,730,190 of record ML675698.1, on the reverse strand, counting down.
GGTCAACTTTGTAATTTCCTCTCTTAGAAATAAATAAAGGTCAGATCTGAGCTGGGGTTTCTAGGTCCTACTGTACTAGAATTGTCCTTCTCTTTTATTCTGCCTTATCCTTGTAAATTCTGTTTCTTCTGGAATTTCCAGCATGTATAATTCTTAAACGTATTCTAGCGAAAGCTCATCCCTGGTAACAGAGCATCATTGAGAGAGTAAAGCAAGATGATAAAAGTGCAGCGTGTTCCCTGTGCTGCTCTCAATTTGTGTAATGTCAAGTTTTACTCCTCCTCAACAGGTGGCTTCAAAATGTAGTTATGCAAGAGGGTAGCAAAGAATAAAAACAGCTCCATGCAGGCCACCAGACCTTCTTCTAGGCAAGCTTGTTTCCCTATGGCAGAAAAAAGCAGCAGGGTGGTCAATAACATGTACACTCTATGGCTTGTCAGTTTTTTCCTATTATTCACGTGGGTCTTAAACAGAGTCAGACCTTCTGATGGTGTAAATTAGTGTGGATCCACTGACCTCAGTGGAGCTGTGCTGATTGATACCATATGAGCAACTGACCCAATTCACTCCAACGGAGCTATACAGATTTACACCAGCTGGGATTCTGGTCCATGACTTCAAACACAAGCGAGACAAAACTCTATAAAAATAAGAAAATGTGTCTGTAAAACCACAAATTTTGGCCGACGGACTGAGAGAAAAAGATAGGAGCCAGAGCCTGGGACTGTTTTTAGCCCCAACTTTTTTTTTTTTTTTTGATTGACTAGGCTTCAAGTTGATGGCACCTCTTAAATTATGTTGTTTTTTAATTGCTGTAAAATTCCTGGGCCCTGATTCTCCAAGACTCCAGACCTGTGCTTGGTCTATGGATGAGTTTGGGTATAAGGGGGTATTTAAGGTTTTAGGCTACCTGTACACTCCTCATTATCTGGACATAGGGGTCTTCTCTGGGCCCTCTTGTGTCAATTACAAAAGACTCAGAGGCCCTGTGCATGGGGGAGGTTCTAAAGGAGCTGTTTGCTCCTGCTGTAGGGCCCCTTTACACTGCCAGAGCAGGGCAAAAGGGTTTAGTTGAACTAGGCATCAGCTCTCTGATGGGTTGGCCAGGTGCTGAAAGACGGCAGGCTTTGCCAAAGCCTGACTAACTAAGACCCTACCTACACTAAAAAATTAAGTCAACCTAATTTACGTCGGCCACGGCCGCCCCCGTAATTACATCGCTTTCGCGTGTTTGCATTTGCTGCTGGTATGGCAGTGCTCGTCCTCACCAGCCCTTCGACTGAGCCTACTGTCAGCGGCAGACAGCGCGGGAAGGCTCCGGAAGGCCAGCAACGCTCGCCATCCGCAACGTGGACGTTGACGCTGCCCTAACGCCGCGCGGACGTTGACGCTGCCCTAACGCCGCGCGGACGTTGACGCTGACGCTGCCCTAACGCGGCGCCGGCCTCGCTCCCACGCGGCGCGCGGAGGTGGCGTCGTTCAGCGGGTGGGAGCGAAAGGTAACGGCAGACCCCTCCGGCGGGAGGCCGGGGTAAGCGGCCTCGCGCCCACCTCAGCGTCGAGGAGCCCAGGCCCCGGGGGACACAGCCCCACTGGAAGTCACTTGGGGGCGACGTCGGCCACTCGCCGGGGCAGCACGGGCGAGGTCCGTGCCCCAGTCGGGGACCCCCGGCCGCCCCGCTCTGTGCCGGGGAGGGCAGGTCGCTGCGGGGCCGGGCTCTCAGGCGGGGCCTGGCCCCCGGGGCGCACGGTGGGGATGGGCTGTCGGCCCCGCACGGGTGACAGCCTGAATTTGGCTCGAGGGGCCCCGCTGCAGGGGCAGCACCGCCCCCGGGGCCAGACGGTGCCGACGCCCGTAGCGCGCTCAGTGCAGCCGGGCGGGGGAGGGGGGGCGCCATGGCCAGAGCCCGGCGTCGCCCGGCTGTTGAGGCTTTGGGTCTCTTTCTAGGCCGCGCCCGCTCGGTTGCCATGGAGGCGCAGGGCGCCGCCGCCGCCAAAGACCCGGATGCAGCTCCGCTGCCCCGCCCCTCCGTGGGGCTGCGCATGCGCGCTCTCGGACGGGGCGGGCAACCGAAGGGGAGGGGGGGTCTCGCGCCTCATGAGGCCCCGCCTTGCGTCGTGTCGCGTCGCGTCGCGTCAGGGTCACGTGTCAGGGGAGCGCGCCCGGCGCGGGGCGGCGGGGGGACGATGCCCAAGTACTGCCGCGCGCCGAACTGCTCCAACTCCGCCGGGCAGCGCCGCCCGGGCCGCGAGCGCCTCAGCTTCTACAGGCCAGCGGCGTGACGTCACGGCGGGGCGGGGCGGGGCGGGGCCGGGGGAGGAGGGCAGGGGGCGGCAGGGGGCCGTGGGGTGAGGAGGAGGGCAGGGGGTGGTAGGGGGCCGTGGGGTGAGGGGGAGGGCAGGGGGTGGTAGGGGGCCGTGGGGTGAGGAGGAGGGGGCCGTGGGGTGAGGGGGAGGGCAGGAGGTGGTAGGGGGCAGTGGGGTGAGGAGGAGGAGGCAGTGGGGTGAGGAGGAGGAGGCAGTGGGGTGAGGGGGAGGGCGGGGGTAGTAGGGGGCCATGGGGTGAGGAGGAGGAGGCAGTGGGGTGAGGGGGAGGGCAGGGGGT
>ML675698.1:2708862-2727575 GCA_007922155.1 Mesoclemmys tuberculata | reverse complement strand
GGTAGGGGGCAGTGGGGTGAGGAGGAGGAGGCAGTGGGGTGAGGGGGTAGTAGGGGGCCATGGGGTGAGGGGGAGGACCGGGGGGCAGGAGGTGGTAGAGGTGATGGGGATGCAGCAGGGGTGGGCCTGGGATCAGGAGGCGGTGAGGCGAGGCAGGGTTGGATCATGGAGGGGGGGTTGGGTGTAAGGGAGGAGGCTGTGGTGGTGGGGGGAATGTGGCTGACTGGGGTGGTTCTGGTGCTGGGATTGTGGGACGATGCCAGGGCTGGGGTGGGGAGTGGGCTGTACAGGCGTGAAGTGAATGGGGCAGGTAACAGGCTATATAGGCATAGGCTTTGGTCCCATGTGCTGGTGGTAGCGGCTGCAGTGTGATGTGTGTTAGTGGGGGGAACACTGAGCACCCCAGTGTAAACACACAGGGTGGGCAGCTCTAGAGCTTGGGGTGGGCAGTGGGCCATAAAGGGATGAAGTGCATGGCGCTGGTTATTGCATGTATTGGAGTGGGGCATGTGTCCAACATGATTATAATGGTGGGTGCCATCTGAGATGTTGATAGAGGGAATGGAATTCCCCTCCCCCACTAACAGATGGGTGCTGTCATATGGGTGTGGGCCACGTGGTGGGTGCTGCCAGTGCTGTATGCCATTTGCATGGGAGGCCGGCTCTTTATGTAACAGCAGGGAGCACCAGGTGCTGTATGGTTACAGGGATGCTTACAACACCAGGGTGTAGCCGTAGTTAATGAGTGCTTAATAAGTCCTAGGCACTTTGTGGCATTCGGATAGGGCAGGGTAATGTGCTGTAGCGCAGAGACTCTTTCACTGCATCTGTGGCTATGGAGGCTTCGCAAATGCTCTTCGATGTCTGGTGTTGCAGCTTTTATATATAATACCCAAGACTGCTGAAAACTTCCTGCACTGATACAGGTCAAAGATTCATCTAGTCCAGTCTCTTGTCCCCTGCACTGTACCGGATTACACTGTTGGTCCATCTACTTCTTTGGCCAATACCTGTTGCTTTGGAGGAAGGCAAAAAAAAATCACCTATAATGACACAATGTAGCTTGTGCTTACCATACGGTTTCCTTCCTGAGCCCTGCAATAATCTGCTGCTGCCCTGAACCATGAGATTTGATTGCCCCATCTAAACAATTACTTATAAATAAAAGTGATTTTCCTGTTTTAAGAAAAAGATGAGGAGACATGGAGTTGTTCCCTACAGCTGACTTAGCAGCATCCGTCCCTCTCACAGAAAGCAGAATTGTTTGCCAGCAGCATTGGTGATTTTGGTTCGTATTAGTGTCAGGCTGAGCCCAGGCAGCCTGTTGCCCTGGGATGTAGGGGGAGGAAGAGCAGGGTGTCAAGCATTTGGAATGTGGTACTGCCCTGGGATGGATATTCCGTCCCTGCCAGCAGAATCCTGGTGTCTGCTGCCACCTCTTTAAGTACAGTTATTGTTCTTGGCCTATGTTCTGTCAGTTCTCTGGGAGTCAGGATTCTTAGGTCCTCTTTCTACCTCTGCTGCTGACTCACTGCTTGAATTTGGGCAAGTTTCTTCACCTTTCTGTCCTTCTGTTTTCCCATCTATAAAATGGAGATCATAACACAGACCTGCTGCGAAGAGGGCTGTGAAGCTAAATCAGTGCAAGTTTGTGGGTTGCTTGGAGATCAGAGGCTGAATGTGGCTGTGACAGCGTGGGGTTTGGTTGTCACTAAAGACCTCTTCTGACATCCACACAGGTTTCCCTTGCATAACGCAGAACGACTCCACCAATGGCTGTCTCAGATGAACCAAGAGAAGTGGGTACCCACCAGATACCAGCATTTATGCAGCGAGCACTTTGCTCCCTCGTGTTTCGAATACAGGTGGGGAGTTCGGTATCTGAAGCCTGATGCTGTCCCCACCATCTTTCAACAGTCTGAAAACCCCCTGGTAAGCCTCTGGTCATCAACTGATGTGGGGACATTTCAGTGTGAACTGAGTGGGAGAGGGAGTGTGGCTGACTCGCTAGTGCAGAGGACTGAGTGCTATTCTTTAGTCTAGGAAAGAATTATCCCTATTTTTATACGTGGGGAAACCGAGGCACGGAAGTATGAAGCGACTCAAAGTAGGCGTTTCTGGGTTATATTCCCAACCTAGGAGTGGGGTCTAGTGATTAGAGTGGGGGGATTGGGACTCGGGGCTCCTGGGTTCTATTCCAGCTCTGTTACTGACTCTGTGACCTTGGACAAGTCTCTTCCCCTCTCTCTAGTCTAGGTATCCCATCTGTAAAATAGGGAGAATGATGTTGACCAACTGCTTCCTGAGGGGACTGGGAAGCTTTGAGCACCTTGGTGCTAGATTGAAACAACATGTTTATTACTTGTATGAAACTGGCATGCAGATCACTACCAGGCAGCCTGCCCTCTGGTTCAGCGGGCTGTTGACAGTCTGTCAGGCTCTTAGCTCCAAAGCAAACAGCTCTGTTAGGTGACTTTCACTGAAGGCTAATAGCAATGGAGGTAAATAATTGCCTAACTGGAACACAGGAGTGGGAAGGAGGGAGCATGTGACTCTGCATGTTTGCCCAGGGTATTAGAGAGGGACTAGAATGACAGCTCAGGGTTCTGAGAGGCAGGCCTTTGACAGCGCTTTAAATCCAGGCAGTGCCTGTAAAATCTGGGGAACGGGACACAGTAATGCAGTTGAGAATCAGGCCTGTAGGAAAACCTAAACCAGTGGTCCCCAAACATTTTGGGTCAGGGCCCCCCCTTTACCTGGTCCAAACCCCCTTCTGGGAGCTGCAGTTGGAAGCGGGACCAGAGCTATGGTCGGGGGCCACTATTGGGGCCTAGAACCAGGCCCCGACCTGTGGCTGGAGCCGAGGCCATGATGGAGGCCGGCGCTGCAGTTCCGGGGCTGGTGCTTTGGGGCCTGGGCTGTGGCTAGCCAGGAGTGGGAGTCAGGAACAGGGCCGGGGCCTGGGTCAGGGCCGGGAACTGTGGTTGGCCAGGAGCTGGGAACGGGGCTCATGGCCAGGAGTGGGGATGGGGGCAGAATGAGGCTGGGTGGCACTTCCTCCCTCCCCCCAGTCCCTGTGGGGGCTAACCCAGGCCCCGTTGCACCCTCCTGAACATTCCTCTGTGTTCTCCTAGGAGGGTGCACCCCACAATTTGGAGAGCTTTGACCTAAGCTGACTTTGCATCACTCTGGCAGTGTAAAGGGGCATGGCCCTAAAGTGAGTGGAAACAGCTGCTTGAGCATCTGTTGTGTTGGAGCTCTCCCTGGCTGTCGTAGAGCAGGTGTAAGAGCCCTGATTGCAGCACCTGGTGTAGAGAGTAGATATGGGCATGGCCAGAACACACGGCACTGTGGCTATTCACTGTTCTCAAGGGCCCTGAAGGAGGTGGATCAGGGGTACGGCCAGAGTGCAATGAGATGTGTCTATTCTCTGCTCCCTCAGCCCATAGGAAAAAGAGTATAGCGTAAAGCAGCCCTGAGGCTGATCTAATTGACACTGGAAGCCAGATAAGGCTTTCCCATAGCACAGGGGAAGGCAAAGGGGGGCTTCTAGCCACTTCCTCCTCCTGCCCCAAGCAGGGTAGGAAATGGGGCACTGCACTGCTGCATTGTCCTTCAGAGGCAAGCATGTGTTGTTTCTTTGTTGGCTTGCAGAAAAGGGAGAATCCTGCCAGGATCCCATGCGACACACAGGCTAAGAAGCTAATTGTTGAGAACACTGTGGACAGGACCTCGCAGGGGCCACAGGCCATGGCCACGCACCCTACTGAGGACACACTGGAAGCTCTTGCCATAGCTATAGACCCAGGTCTGTCTGCTGCTCCAATCTACGTGGAAGCCCAGTCCTCTGTCTCAGATCTGGACCTCCATGCCCTCTCCTCTCCGCTGGTTGGGGCAGTGAACCTGATGCCTCTTGTTCAGATCGTGGAGCCGCTCAATGCTGTGGCGCTGGCTGTGGCCTCCCCCACAGAGGGCATGGAATCCATCCCTGTCCATCTCCCGGGCCAGTCTTTCCCTCCCGCCACGGAGCAGTGTGTGGATTTCTCCGTAGAGGCCACTCCGGACTCTCTTGTGGCGGATGTGCCCGAGCAGTTTGCCACAGAGATCACGGTGTCTTGTGAGGATGCTGCTGTGATGGACCAGCCCGAGGGCACCTTCGCTGTTGAGCAGCCACATACCCTGGTGGCCACAGTGGACCAACGGGAGATCACGGACCAGGGCACCCTGTTCATTGAGAATGTGTCCATCCAGCCCCTTCTAGAAACCGAGCCCTCCACTGCAGCTGTCCTCAGCTCTCTGCAGGTGTCGACCACCCAGATGGTGGCATATTTTGAGACCATCCCTACGGCACCAGTGGTGTCCCCCGGTGCCATGGGGCCAGTAACATCCAGTGTGTCGCCTCCCGAGACCGTGGTGTCCTCGGCCCTGACGGTGCCCATTGTCTCCACCGTGCCCATAGTGTCAAACTATGCTGCTGGCTCCCTGGATGATGACTCTTCCTCCTCCGCCATCGAGGTGGAGCTCTGTGCTGAAACCCTGGAGGAACAACTGGAGGAGCACCGCTACCACAAGAACGAGTTGACTACTGAGCAGCTGGTCGACCTGGTGATGGGCCTGCAAAAGAAAGTCAAGGTACTGCGGCAGAGGCACAGGCGACATTGCACCAAACTGGAAGCCATGGAGGGTGTTGTGGAGCAGCTGAGGAAGGAGAGCCTAGTGTCAGAGGAGAAGCTCAAGCTGCTGGAGATGGTAGGTTGGGCACGTTGAAGGGAGGTCGGCTTGGCGCTCTGCCTGCTGAAGGGTACATTGTGATGCATGCTGGGTCTCTCACCACCATTTACCCTTAGCATGAGGGAGTCTTTTATCTAGGCCTGCTGTGGGCCAGCGCCCTGAACCAACAGCTTCTGGGAGCACAAGCACTGTCTTCCAGGCCTCCGCAGGCCCCGCGCACTCTGTACAGGTTAGCGATAGGCACACACCCACCCCCAAGTCCTCAGCGTGTACCCAGCCCTGTTCCGCTGAACACTGACAGAACTCTTAGATCCCCTCCCCAAAGGAGCAGTACAATCCAGCTTGCAAGATTCAACTCAGGATCACCATTTTACACCACTTGGGTATCTGTGTAGTGAAAACAAGAATGCGTTAATCATCAAAGGACAGAGATTCCAGTGATAGTGGTTAGGAATATTGGAAACAAACAGTTACATATCAAACAAAATCATAACATACTTTCTAGAGATGAAATGTAACTAACACAAGTCATTCGCCAGCTCCTACAAGATAGCCTACCCCAAGTCCTTTCCTCAGTGTTTTCAACCAATATGGTTGAGACCCCTTCTTATAAGATCAAGCCCACTGACATCTTGTCCTTACAGATGGAAGGAACAATGGAGGGGCATCCTCTGGGACCATTACTATTCAACATATTCATAAATTATCTGGATAAAGGGGTAAACGGTGAGGTGGCAAAACTTGCTAATGATTCAAAACTACTCAAGATAGTTCAAGTCCAAAGCAGACTGTAAGATCGTTTTGTAACTCTTTGCAAAATTGGGTGACTGGGCAAGAAAATGGCAGATTAAATTCAATGTTGATAAATGCAAAGTAATGCACATTGGAAAACATAATCCCAGGTTTACATATAAAATAATGGGGTCTAAATTAGCCACTACCACTCAAGAGAACTTGGAGTCATTGTGGATAGTTCTTTGAAAACATCCATTCAGTGTGCAGCGGCAGTGAAAAGAATTTACAATGTTGGGAAACATTAGGAAAAGGATAGATAAGACAGAAAATATATTGCCTCTTTATAAATCCATGGTATGTCCACATCTTGAATGCTGCATGCAGATCTGGTCACCCCATCTCAAAAAAGATGTATTGGAATTGGAAAAGGTACAGAAAAGGGCAACAAAAATGATTAGGGGGTATGGATCAGCTTCCATGTGAGGAGAGGTTTATAAGACTAGGGCTTTTCAGCTTGGAAGAGAGATGACTGAGGGCGAGGATATGATAAAGGTCTAAAATCATGACAGGTGTGGAGAAAGTAAAAAAGGAAGTGTTATTTACTCCTCATAACACAAGAACTAAGGGTTACCAAATGAAATTAATTGGCTGCAGGTTTAAAATGAACAAAATGAAATATTTCTTCACACAGTGCATGGTTAACTTGTGGAACTCCTTGCCAGAGGATGTTGTAAAGGCCAAGACTATAATGGGGTTCAAAAAAGAACTAGATAAGTTCCTGGAGGATAGGTCTATCAATGGCTGTTAGCCAAGATGGGCAGGGATTGCTGTTTGCCAGAGGCTGGGAATGGCTGATGGAATGAATCACTTGATGATTACCTTTTCTGTTCATTCCCTCTGAAGCACCTGGCATTGGCCACTGTCAGATGGACTGATTGGTGTGACCCAGCATGGCCATTCTTATGTTCTTGCAATACTCCATTTACATGTAGCCAGAGAGATAAATGTTTCTTAGCTCCTGTCTGGTGGAACTGTTCTAAGGCAAGTCACCTTACATTACTTTAAGAACATGCATTTTGTGCAGAAATGTAACTCTGTAAATATCCCCAGTCCCTCCATCTCCCAATGATCAGGAGAACCAGCATGACCCAGACTTTCAGTAGAAACCTTACATGGACCGTTGGTGAGCTGTAAATACCAGATCCAGGGGATCCCTGTAACCTTTATGCCTTCTCCTAATTGGTGTCATGAGGTCCCTGGGCCACATAAGTCTGCGCATACATGGGTGTGATTGCAGTTTGTGTATTGTACCTGTGCTAGTTGCACTCTAGAAATCAGGCTGTGGCATGGCAGGCTGCGTGAGCTCAGCTCACCTCACCTGCGCCCACGGCCCCCCCCCCCCCCCCAGTACGTACTTGGCATCCTGATTTCTAGTTTTAAACGAGCTAGCTGGAGTACAGCTAGCATGAGCTGCAGGTTACACCCATGGCTGCAGTGTAAACATACCCATAGGTACTGTCATGGTGGTATCCCTGTGCCTCACATTCTTTAATGTCCTGTGAGCCAGGGCAGGGTTATTCCCATTATAGAGCTGGGGAACTGAAGCACAGACAGGCTAAGTGACTTGGCCAAGGTCACACAGGAAGTCCGTGGCAGAGCAGGGAATTGAACCTGGGTCTCCCAAGCCCTCTAACCGAGCATTTCTCAATGACCAGTACATGGACCGGCACTGGTTCCTGAGATCTCCCTGACATGGTAAGAAGCCAGAGATTGCCCTGACACGGTATAGGAAGCTGGTCCCTGCTATCGAAAGGTTGAGAAACACTGCTCTAGTCATTAGACCACCCTTCTGCTCTATCTAGTGGCTATGCCCTGTAGAGAGACTTAGGAGTCTGTAACTGCCTTTGATCTAACGGGCCTTTAGGAACTCATGCATTTAGAGCTGGGGGTCCCATATTTGATCCCCACAAACAGCTCAAGCAGGATGTCATTACAGGCTCTGGGTGACTCCTGTGTGGAGATGCAACGTGAGGGATTCTTTTCCTGTTTTGGTGAGCGGGGGACAGACCGTATAACCTATTGTTCCCTACTCCATATCGTATACGGGGCCAGATTCATCCAACTGACTTCACTATGCTCAGTGGAGCAGCTCCAGGGAAGGCTGTGGCCCACTATGCTTTTCTGGAGGCTGGGTGGCCTAGTGTCTTGGGGGCGCCTGTTCTTAATAACAGTATCGCTGCTGTGGGAATCAAGGCTACAACTGTGAGGAAATTTGTTCCTGTTTGCCTCCAGCCCTCTCATTATTTTTTGTTGTCCTCTGCTGGACGCTCTCCAACTTTTCTACATCATTTTGTAGTGGGGGGCCCAAAACTGGACACAATACTCCAAATGCGGCCTCACCAATGCTGAATACAGGGGAATAATCACTTCCCGTGATCTGCTGACAATGCTCCTACTAATTCAGCCCAATATGCTATTAGCCTTCTTGGCAAACAGGCATACTGCTGACTTATATCCAGCTTCTTGTCCACTGTAACCCCCAGGTCCTTTTCTGCAGAACTGCCTAGCGAGTTGGTTCCCAGTCTGTAGCTGTGTATAGAATTCTTCTGTCCTAAGTGCAGGACTCTGCACTTGTCCTTGTTGAACCTCATCAGCTTTCTTTTGGCCCAATCCTCCAATTTGTCTAGGTCACTCTGTATCCTATCCCTACCTCCCAGGGTATCCACCACTACCCCCTTTTCCAGATCATTAATGAAGACATTGAACAAAACTGGCCCCAGGACTGACCCCTGGGGCACTCAACTTGTGACCGGTTGCCAGCTAGACATGGAGCCATTGATCACTACCCCTTGAGCCCGATGATCTAACCAGCTCTCTATCCATTTTATAGTCCATTCATCCAACCCATAGTTCTTTAACTTGCTGATAAGAATACTGTGAGAGACCATATCAAAAGCTTTGCTAAAGTCAAAGTATATCACATCCACCGCTTTCCCCACATCCACAGAGCCAGTCACCTCTTCATAGAAGGCAATCATGTTGGTCAGGCATGACTTGCCCTTGGTGAATCCATGTTGACTGTTCCTGATCACCTTCCTCTCTTCCAACTGCCTTAAAATGGATTCCTTGAGGACCTGCTCCATGGTTTTTCCAGGGATTGAGGTGAGGCTGACTGGTCTGTGGTTCCCTGGATCCTCTTTCTTCCCTTTCTTGAAAATGGGCATTATATTTGCCTTTTTCTAGTCATCAGGGACCTCCCCCAATTGCCACGAGCTTTCAAAGATAATAGCCAATGGCTCTGAAATCACATAGCGTCTGGCCCCATGGACTTGTGTATGTCCAGCCTTTCTAAAGCCTTTCTAAATAGTCCTGACCCTGTTCTTTCAGCACTGAGGAATGTTCACCTCCTCCCCATTCTGTGCCACCCAGTGCAGTAGTCTGGGAGCTTAGCCTCTCTGGGCCTTGGTTCCCCATATACCTAACAGCCCTGCCCTACCTCACAGGGGTGTTGTGGGGATAAATACACTAATGATTGTGAGGTGCTTACATACTATGGTAATGGGCACCCTGGAAGTATCCTAGATTGATAGTAAATCTGACAATGTTCACAGGCCTTTATCTCCCCCATCCCTTGAGAGAGGCCATTAATACCTTGTGCCATGGAGACAGGGTAATTCAGAGCCCCTACTGCAAACCTAAGGGAGATGGTCTTTCCACTAACAGGTGCCATAATCTTCTATGCCTGTCTTTTGTGGGAGTGGCTTGTGGGAGCCAGTTCCTAAGTGCCGAATTGGCCGTGGTGTCAATTCTTTGTTAGCGCATCTGTTCCGAGGTCTGTTCAGTCATGATTCTCTCCCTGTCGCTGGGCAGGAGGATTTACGTAAAGCTCTTGTTTTAGGAGAATTTTAATTGTTAACCTTGAACTTTCCTTTCATCCTTAATTGGAATTCACTCAGCCGGTTTATTGGTTTTGATCATTTTAATTGAACCTGGGTAAATGTTGTGTGGTTGGAATGTATCACCTCATCCTCTTCAGATCACAGCTTGAAATAAGATCTCTTCCCGCCGCGCGCTCATGCTTGCAACCAGATGCTTTGATTTAATGTATTGCTAGTCAGTATTGTTGGACTGAGGAATTCTTAGTAATGTGGGGCCTCGCAGAGTTGTCTCTGTCAGGATGAGAAATTGATGATACAAGTCAGACAGACTCATGATGTCATTTTGTCTGTACACAAACATCTCTGCCGAGTCCAGTTTCCCTGAATGCAGTACAAACAAAACAGGCATCTTCCTTGCTCAGAAACCTCCAAGTCTGCCCCTCCAGAGTGCTCTGTGCCCAAGAATCCCCATCCCTCTCCTTCCTCTGGCTCTCCTGCCATTCTCCTAGCCTCTGTGTCAGCAGCCAGGGCCGCTTCTCAATTTACATGGCATAGTTCTGATGTGCCATGGAGCCTCTTTCCTTGGGTGTCACCTTGTGTTGTCTGCAGCTTCCTTCATTGATGTACAGTGGCCTGATTGCTCCTTCTCTTTAGCCTAAAAGAGAGTGCTTGGTCACCCCCGCTGGCTATAATGAGGCCTGTGATTAAGATTCAGTTGCTGGCAGCCATTAGCCGTTTCAGCAGAACAGCGTCTTTAACTCCATAGAGCGTTTTTGGAATGTGGGGTATGGGAGAGGCAGTTGAAGCAAAATTGTATCACATTATACACAGTCTGCGTTGGCCCGGCCAGGCTAAGATAATTTTAGTAATCCCTTCTAGCCTTAAAAATACAAACAAACAAAAATCTACTGCTCTGTGGACTCAAGGGTTTGGCTACCTGACGAGAATAGCTTTCCCTGTGGACGCTCTTATTCCAGAATAGCTATAGCACTTGAAATCCATACCCTACTTTGTCCTGGAATAACTTCCCTTGCCCATGAGCCCTAAAATAATTGGTGTAGCCCTGAAATAGCTGGGGTAGCAGCTGAATGGCTCGGGTCTTGAATAGGCAAGAAGAGGCAGCGTCTTTCCCTTTGTGGTTCAAATGGAAGTTTCAGACCTGGGCCTGTGATTCACATCACAAACGAACCTGCGTCCTGGCAGCCTCGACTGAGAGGCCACTGAGACTGAGCTCCTCTGTTGCCCCCTTTCTCTGAGATCTGAAGGACCCTCTATAGGGGTGAGAGAGTTCAGCTGCTGTGCTGCGGCTGCCCGTGAGGGGCCTGAGTGCACCTCTGGCTTCTGCGCCCTTGTTTGCTAGCAACTGAGTTCAGACCCGCCAAACTTATGTCCAGGGGCCACCAAACAGCTGGCAGATGGGAACGACTCTTTCGCTGTTTCCCGAGGCTGGAGCTGGAGTTAGGCCAGAAGGGATCACCAGACCATCATCTAGTCTGATCCACTGTATATCACAGGCCGCCAACAGCACCTGTATGCTAAGCTGAGCAGCCAAATGAGATAAGAATTACAGCTTGCAGGACACTGAACTATTATGTGCCACAGGCAGTGAATTGGAGGGACCGAGGGACACCAGTGCCCGAGGCCTCAGCAGTGGCAGGGAAATGATTAAGTGAGTAGAGCCCTGCAAATCCGTGGCTATCGGTCATTTGTTTGCAGATGGTGGATCAGATGCGGATCTCAAAGGCAGGGAAGTGGCTGTTTACGGACTTTGAGGTTGCTTCTCCACTTTCAAGATCCGGGGGAGGGGGCTGGGCGCCAAACAGCTGATTGGTGGTCCCATGGTGTGGATGTAGGGAGTGCGGATTGTGGGTCGGGTACACGCTGATGTTGGCAGATGCAGATCAACATTTTTGTGTCCGTGCAGGACTTTCTAAGTGAGAGAGACCCAGATAATCCTGGCAAGTAACCCACACCCTACATTGCAGAGGAAGACGAAAAACCCCTGAGGTCCCCGCCAATCTGACCTGGGGGAAAATTCCTTCTCAACCCCATCAGTTCAACCCTGAGCACGTGAGCAAGAACCAGCCAGCCAACCACCAGAGGGCACGTCTGCACTGCAGTAAAAAACCCAAGGCACCAAGTCTTGGAGCCCAGGTCAATTGACTCGGGCTGTGGGGCTCAAAATTGCTGTGTAGATGCTCAGGCTGGAGCCCCATTGCCTTGTGGGGTTTGAGCCTGGGCTCCAGCCCAAGCCTGACCATGTACATGGCAATTTTGAGTCCTGAGAGCATGAGTCAGCTGACCCAGGCCAGCTGTGGCTGTACTGCCAGTCTTTTATTGCTGTGTTGACAATATACTGAGAAAGCAAATGCTTGGTGCTACCTGTGAGCCCTGGCCCAGCCTGCCCTTTAAGCAGCGCTTAACATCTCCAGGCAAAATCCTTAACCTCCCCTCTTGCTCCACCCCAGGCTTGCCTGCAGTCCAGCGCAGTGATGCCAGAAAGCGGCAGCACGGTCGCCATTATCTGCCAGGAGGAAGACCGGGCCCTAGTGTACGCTGTTCCCCAGCTCCCAGAAGAAGGGAATGAGACAATCATCCACGTGGAAGAGCACTAAACAAGAGATCCATGCTCCAGAGCCCTCCACTATCTGCTTCACTGAGCTGCACGTTCAGGGACTGCGCAGGTCGTTCTCTCCCCAGCAACAGGAGCCACCATTCCAGGGCTGCTGAGGCTTGTAGCGTCGGCGAAGATCAGACACGGAGTCAGTGTGAGATGAGAAGAGGCATGCCCGTGCTTTCCACGGGCTTCTTTTATTACATATCTCAGGCTTGTTCATTGATTAACCCGCTGATACATCTACATGATTAGTAGTAGCCGAGGGCTCTCTCAATCAGCACGTAGGGCGCTCGTGATCTACAGCATGCATGGTAACAAAATCTAGTTAATCCCCTCAGCTTCTTCTGCCGCACCCTTTCTGAGCATGGTTTGCCGATACCCAGGCTGCTTTGGAAGAAGCTTGTCCCTACATTCTGCTGCTGACGATTCAATTGCCTTAACGCTGTGGCACCTTGTTTTGGTGGGGAGTGGAGAGGTGGTTTATTTTAAGGTGGAATGATTGTTTATAAAGGGTCTTCTCTTGGGGGGTCGAGTTATGGGCTTGTCCATGTATCCGCCTCCACGAGCATCTGCGTGCAGGATCCTGCTGTCACCGGGCTTACAACCACAGATTAAAAGCTGAATTTGCCATATTTATTCGTGTTCTCGCTCTGCCTGCATATAAGCTGGCTGCCTGGTTGAGTGATGAGAAACGTGAGTGGTGTGTGTATAAGCCAAGCCAACTCACCCCTTCCTAAGCTGCTGAAAACTCCTTTCTAATCTCCGCTTTGCTGCTGGCCCTAGGTCTTCTGCCTCTCTGGCACTGTTGGGGCAGTTATCCAAATTGACCCTCTGGGTCATCCTGTGTATAAATGGCCACCCCACCCCCGTTAATGCCTTGGAATCCTAGCACAAATTCCTTGGCCTGTGCATAAGTGTCAGTGCACATGGAAAATAGACCAAGCAGATGGAACCAGCAAAACCATACTGGAAAGCTTGAGGATACCGGTATTTGCCCAAGATCTGTACTGCAGAGGTCCTGGAGGCGTACGTGCGTGTGTGTGTGTGTGTGTGTGTCAGTTAACACTGACCAGCTAGGATGTCACCCAAAACGCTGTAGTTACAAAGCCCTCTGCCCAGCCCCAGAGTCTCACACATCCTGGCTTTGCGCATCTTGCCGCAATCTTTAAATGGCTTCTTCTAGGCAGCACTGCCAACCGCAAATGTTCAAAAATCATGAGTCGGGCTTACCAAAAGTCATGGGATTGGTGTTAGAATCATGAGGTTGTGACAATAATAGCAGCTGTGGTGGTCTTTTTATTTGCCTTCTGCTTTTTGAGCTTTTCAGGTGCACATTTTGAAGCTTTCTCCACAGCCGTGCAGACTAGAAACTCACTTTTTCTTTAAGAATGAACACTGAAATCCTCACCTGTTGACATGACTCCAGGAGCTGGGGCTTTAAGGAAAACCATAATTATCATGAGACTCCTGACAAAATCATGAGTTGGCCACACAGTCTAGGAGGCTAGTAATGCTGCAGGCTTAGCAGCTGAGGAGACAGGCAGAGCCAGTTACTTCAGGGAACGTGACCGTGGGTACTAGCTCTGCAGAGAGGTGGCTGGCAGGAGTTGGGGTCAACAGAAAGCTTGATGAAGGATTTGGCCAAGGGGTTGGGAAGCTGGGGATTTTTTTGATGGGGGTGGGGGGGTGGAAAGATGGAGGTGTCTCCTGACTCCCATAACACTTGCTTTTTCTGAGCCCAACCCATGAATATTTAGAGTCTGACCCTTCACTACAGGGGAGGCTTTTGTGCTGGATGTCCTAGCATTGCATCCAGCTCTGCTGTCTACAGCTTCCGGCTGTAGTGTTCTCTGTTCGGAAGACACAGCAGATAAGCTGTTCTGCTGCTGTTGAGGTTGATGGCAAAGCTCCCACAGGCCTGAGTGGGAGCAGGATTGGTCCCTGAGTTGCAAGTTATCAGTAGATGAAAAAGCTTTAGATCCAAGCATAACTCATCCTTTAAAGCAAGGCTTCCCCCTGTCCCATGTTGTCCTGTTGCTAGTGGCTTTCCCTGACTAGCTGTGTAAGAATGAGATTCTTTTCTGAGGGTGTGAATAAATTCTCTTCCACTTTATTTTTTTATTTAAGTTTATTTTTAATACGATTGCAAATGAAACAGCCGGACTCAAAGGTCTAATGACAATGGCATGATTGTAGATCCCGTTGAATGTGGTGGCGGAAGGGATGGGGGGGAGGGACCTCGTCATGTTTAAATCTTGATTTGTCTCCGGAGAGATTGTATTTGTACCTGTTTAAGAATGATTTAATAAAATGAATGCTGAAGGAAAAAGAAATGGAGATTTCTGCAGTGAAAATGCTCTCTGGAAGTTTCCTTCCAGCCTACTGGGCATGTTAAAATCAGGGTTCTGATTTTTTTTTTCCCCCTCTCCCTCTCCTGGTGTAAATCAGGAATAACTCCACCGCAATCACTGTAGAGCTGGGTGCCTTCGGGTATGTCTCTGCTGCGGCTTGGAGTCCACAGGCAGAGTCTGTCAGACAGGCTTGACTGACTTGGGCTGCGGAGGCTTGCTCTAGCATGCCACAAAGTGCTGTGTAGAGAATGCTCTGAAGTTGCATCTCAGGCTGGAGGCTGGGATCTGCCTGAGCCACAGTGTCCAAGCGTTTCTTTTTTGGAGTGCTAGCACGAGTCCCACTAGCTCAGCTTTGTCACTCTGACTTGGGGCAGCGCTGCCACAGGCTCCAAAATACAGTGTAGACACATCCTTAACCACTGGGCAATCCATCCCCTCTAGGTACCTTTGGATGGATGGCTCCTGCAGCAAGCTACGGCTGCTTGTCCACATCCATTTTTTATTTCGGCTAATGCTATCTTTTCAAAAGGAACGTTCCCCAAAGTCCATTATAAATCACACCCTAAGGCTGCTGTGTCCCACACGTTTGAAAGTTGAGCTCCCTATAAAGAAAACACAAACAATCCCAGCCCCAACACATCTGTCACACCTAGTCCTTCATGCTGTCTCCTTGCCACCCCCCATGCCCTCTGCAAAATGCTCTTGTGGATCTTCTTAATTTGAGCCGCTGCCTCCTTTCTTACGTGCATTAATGAGCAGGGGAATAGTTAATCACTAAGGGAGGTAGTGAGGTCTAGTGGACATGGCCTTGGCCTGCTCTCTCATAAGGAGGGGGTTAGTGAAGCCACGATGGCTACTTGCAGGGACCAAAATGAATGTGGAGTGCGTCCATGGGGATGCGAAGTGGTGGCCCAGGTGGCCCTAGATATTTGGGGCAGGTTTTGCTGGGAACGGGTTGGCGTGGTAGAGGGCCTGCCATAGCCGGAGTTGGTGGGCATCGATCAGGGCCTCTTCCCCACAGGGCAAAGAGGTCAGGTGAGGAAACCCATGGTGGAAAAGGAGGAAGATCCCCTGAGGAAGGGAGTAGAGATCCCCAAACTGGAAAGCCCTAGATAGCAGAACCTGAGTAGAGAGGGAAGTGAGGAAGCAGGTGTGGGGGTGATATCCACGCAAGAGCCTGTCATGGAGGCCAACGGCCCACTAGGACTCCCTGCTTGCAGTCCCCTGGGAAAGGAGACCCAGCCCCCGCTCGACAGGTGTAGGGATCCTGAAACCCTGACTGTCCAGGGGAGAGTCGGGTCCAATCCCAAACCCCTGCTGGAGATGAAGGGGGAGAGGGGCCTCCTGGGGCAGTGTGAATGGTGTGAGGCGCTGTGGGTGGTGACATGGCTATGGGGGCATCCACCCCTCCCCCAGTCATTTCTGCAGGTGGGGGATGGATAAACCCCACAAGGAAGAGCTCACAAGTCACCGGGCTGGGGAGGGGGTTTTGTCCAACAGAGCAAGAAGAGGGCACGGACGGGTGAACCTGGTGCTTAGGGAAGGGGGCGAGGTGTGTGGCAGGTGCTGCGTAAAGGCTGAGGCAGCTCCCTGTCACCAGCTCCCATTTAGGGAGGTAAATTGGAGCTGGCTGGAGAAAATCAGCACCTAATTGGCCAATGAAAGGCAGCTGCCGGCCCGGGGCTGTATAAAGGGCTGAAGGTAAGACAGCAGAGGAAGGAGTTGGGGAGTGGAAGCAGAGTGGTGGCTCATCCCTCCTGGGTAGAGCTGCTAAGAGGGCAAGCTGTATGCAAATGGTGACGGGAGTATGTGTAAATAAAGCTGCACCGGTGGTTACACAATCAAGGGTCTCTGAGTGACTTTGTGACCAGAGAAGTGGTGGAAGCAGTGCCAGGCCACAGGGTGCCCTGCTCCAAACCTCTTCTGTCAAGGGAGGAGCGTCTGCATGATGGCACCACAGCGGCAGCGCCAATGAATCAATTACACGCAGACCAGTTAGCCCCTCTCAGCCACTGTGCCAGGCTCTCTGCAAACTCAGGGAGCCTCGACAGCAGTCACGTTCTTCACATTTTGAAGATTTCTTTTGCGAGCCCAAGGTCTTTTTGTTCTTTATGCAAAAGTTGAGGCTCTGGGGCATGATTGGGGGGGCCTGGCTGCACCCCCTGCCCCAACTATTCCTTCAGGGCCACCCCCATTCTTTATGAAACATGGCTGTAAAGGACTGGAATATAGCCCCAGCTGTAAGCTGTTAGTGTGGCGCTGCGAGGTATTTTTCAGCCCACAGCAGCAGGGTGCAGCACTGCTCTGCTCTGCTCCGCCGTTGGCTCCCACAAGAACTGCGTATGTGCAACTGATCCTCTCTTGGCAGAACGTCTGCGTGGAAAAGCTAACCTGAGCCCAGAACGAGCGGATGCTTGACTAGCATCCACCACACATCCTATAAACACAAATCTCCAGGGCACTGCAGCTTCCCCGGCCATAATTGCCACGGCTCCAGCCTCCATTTTGTCCAGCGTGTGTGGAAGGAGATTGGCTGATTTGGGCAGGGGGATGGTTATAGCTGCTCTGAAGGCGATTTGTAGTAATGGACGCTCTGCTTTCTGCAAGCTCCGGGCCAGCTCCCTCAGCTGAAATACTGGTAAAATCTCCCACACTTGACACAAAGGATCACACGCTGTGGAAGGGGGCCTTCTCCACTGAAAAGCTTTTCTCTAGGGCTGGGATTGAATTTATTACCCTCTTCCCACCCTGACCTCTGAGCACCTAATCTGATTTTGCAGATGGCTCATGCCTTTATCAGGCGGGGGTGTCAAATGAGGGGGTCTGTGGGGATAAAAAGTGGCTGTGCTTCAGCAACCACCCGTAATCCCCCTACTGTGCCCACAATGAGGAGTGGGGGTAGATGCCAGTTTTACTGTAGATAGTCATCATTAGGCTCCAGAGTCATCGTTCTTTTGAGACGAACAGAAACCGCTCCCTTTCCAGTTGGGGAAGCTGCAGACCTGTACTGGGTCACGCTCGGAAGTTGTTCACGGTTAGAAACTTTTACAAGGCCATCGGTGGCAGGCAATCCTGATGGGCAGGAGGGAAGCTTCCGGCCCTGCCCCCCAGAACTCACAGGGTGATTAGAATCTGGTCTGGGTCTCCCATCCTAGGTTTGGCTCTGTTCTTGTATTCCCTGCCAGGATTCATCGGTAGGGCTCTGGTTCCGATCCCTAGCACACAGGGGGATGCTAAGAGTGGGGGGAGATGAGCAGGGCCTTCTGCTAACACCACAGAACACACACCTCCCTGCCCCCCGATGCAGCAGGCGGTGGTTCTGTTCAAACACCCGGGCACACCAGGGTCGCAGGCACTGAACTCAAGTCTTGGGAGCTCCAGGGGTGTTTTACCACGCCCAGGCCTATGTGGGCAGGGGGTGCACCCGCAGTCTGCCGGGCACAGTGCAGCCCCATTACTGGAGGTGAGGCATTCCCCCCCAGACTCCCCCACCCCCTTTTCTGTGCCTCTTTAGCTACATCCCCTCCTCTGCACCCGTTCATGGTTTTTTACTCCCACACCCCCAGTTCCTGCCCTAGACTCCCCACCCCATCTGCCCACCCCTACAGCCTCCTGTTCTCTCTGCATCCCCATCATGCAGCCCACCCGTACCCCCTTCCACTTCCCCTCTGTGCCCTGGCACCTCCCCTGAACCCCGGGGACCCCCGATTCTATCCTTTATAGCCCCCCTTCTCCCCTCTTCTCCCCCATGATCCCCATCCTGCCGCTCGCTCCCTACAGCCCCACGGCACCTCACTCTCCCCACGCCCCCCCCCAGTTCTCCTGCCGCCCCCACGCAACGCCACGGCCGCCTCCTTCGCCGTCCCCGAGCCCATCTGCTGCCCCCCAGTAATGCTCATGCCAGCCCCACGGCTCCTCCCTCCAGCCCCCCCGCCCCGCCTCCCTCTACAGCCCCCCCTCCCCCGCCAGACCCGCTCCCGCACAGCCCGGCCTCGCGGGGCGGGGACGCTGCGCTGCGCTGATGCTGCGGGCGGCGCATGGGCTGTGCGCGGCCGGCCCGGCCCGTCCCCATCGCGGCCCCGGAGCAGCCAGCGCCGGCCCCGAGCAGACGCGGCTCCGCGGTAGGTGCGGCCCGGCCCGGCCCCCCGCCTCCTGCCCCTCCCGTCCGCCAGCCCTGTGCCCCATCGCCCCATCCTCCACCCCCTGTGCCCCATCGCCCCATCCTCCCCGTACCCTGCCCCACTGCCCCTCCCCATCCACCACCCCCATCGCCCCATCGCCCCATCCGCCACCCCCTGTGCCCCATCGCCCCTCCCCATCCACCACCCCTGTGCCCCATCGCCCCATCCTCCACCCCCTGTGCCCCATCGCCCCATCCTCCCCGTACCCTGCCCCACTGCC
>ML675698.1:2682970-2708462 GCA_007922155.1 Mesoclemmys tuberculata | reverse complement strand
TCCCACAGCCCCTCCATCCTTCTCCCACCCCCAAACCACCCTTTCCTATCACCATCCACCCTGCAATCTTGCCTGTGTGCCCTGCTTTCCCCTCTAGCCCCACCTCACCCTCCTCATCCCCTCACTCTAATCCTTTGTCCTGATCCTTCTGCTTCATACCCCCGCCGTTCCCCCTTTCTTTCCATTCCCCCACTGTTCCAACAGGCTCACTGTTTATGGGACATCCCCTGCAAGTGACTTTAGGGTGTCAGGCTGTGTGTGGGGCTGGGGTGTCCAATGGGACCCTGAGACCCACACCCCTCTTTCTCTTCCCCTACACCCAGTAGCACACAGGTCTAGGGGGTCTAGTGGTTAGGGGGTGGGGTCTAGTGGTTAGGGGCTGGGGGGCTGGGCACCAGGACTACTGGGTTCTATTTCCCGCCCTGGTATGGGGGTCTATCTGTTGTGATTGCTGGGAGACAGTAGGCCTAAACCCGCCCATCGCTAAAGGCCCTCCCCCCTCAGCAAGGGGGAGGGGGCCAGTGAAACCAGGCCCAAGTAAATACTGGGGACAACGGATACAAGAGCAGGGACAGACTTGGGGCACAGTGTTTGGAGCAGGGGACTGGAATTTGACTCCAGGTTTCAGCTCCTGGTTCGGCCTTGCCGCGTGACACTGCGAGGAAGTCCTGGCACTGGTCCTTGCCTCAGTTTCCCCATTACTATTCTTTGAAATCATGCCAAACTCGCTGTGAGGAGATGGGGGGCCTGTGGGGCTGAAATGGAGTGGGAGCTCAGGGGACAGAGGGTGCTAAAGAGATGCCAGGTCTGACCGTATGAGCCCTGCCCAACCCACAGACGGGCGGCGTGGGTTCTGCCAATCATTTACATGACTGGACATTTTTCTTTCCCCTTTCTCCTCCCCCCCGGCCAGAAGTAAGGACCGATCATGACCAAAGACGACTCCACTGAGCTCCCCTCCGAGGCGGTGCGCCAACCGCTGGAGTTCCAGAGCCCTGTCCTTGAGAGGAGGAAGAAACCCATCGTCCATCCCTCAGCCCCGGCACCGCTGCCCAAGGACTATGGTGAGCTCACCCCGTCCCCTGCCTGGGGACTCCTCAGTATCGTGCCCTCACCCTCCTCTTGTGCCCGATTCTTGCTCTGCACCGGATCAGTTAGGACTTCCCCAGGCCTTGGATCCCAGGGACCCGTCGTCCCAGACAGCTGCAAGAGGTAACATTTCCCTCCCCAGGGCCAGAGGTGCTGAGCAGCAGCCAGCGAGAGGCAGCGTGGTCTACCAGCTAGGGCCACAAGAGACCTGCGTTCAATCCCCAGCTCTCCCACTGACCTTCCTCTCTGTGCGCCTCAGCTTCCCCTCCTGCCCGTTGTCTGTTTTGACTGTACGCTCTCCAGGGCAGGGAGGTGTCTCCTGCTGTGTCTGTGCAGCGCCTGGCGCGATGGGGCCCTGACTTCAGCTAGGACCCCGGGGCATTGCCACGATACACATAAGAAGAGCAGCAGGTGCTCAGAACTTCTCAGTATCAGGCCCCAGCATAAAAATCGCTTGCTCTTATCATTCAGGGACCTCAGAGCCCCATTTTACAGATGGGGAAATGTCTCCGTGCCTCAGTTTCCCCAAGATCACCCAGCAGGCTAGTGCCAGAGCCAGGATTAGAACCCAGGTTCCTCATGTCCTAGTCCAGAGATGTAGCCACTAGGCAGCACTGCCTCTCCACACTGCCCTATGGGGGACAAGGTTGCATTCTCCTCCGACGTAGCGACATGTCATTCAGCTTTTAACCCAGGGCCAGGTACCCTAGAGTCTAAATCCTTCTACTTACCCACCATGTGTCCCCCATTCACCCGGCCCTCCCCTCTGCCGCAGTGGCTCACCCCTGCTCAGACAGGGCCAGCGATCTCCACGGCTCAGTCAGTCCCTGGTATCTTCACAGAGGCCGCCTGACTTCTGAGAAAATGGGCTCAGACCTGCCAAACTTGCCTCATATAGGCCACCAACCCTCGCGCCAGGGCTGATGGAGGTCAGCCAGGGCGACGGAGACCTGATCTGAGCGCAGACTCTGCCAGTTCGGAAGATGGCTATTATTGATACAACCCCGCTGCGGGGCTGAGCTGTCATGGTGCCTTAGTCCCCTTCCTATGGGGGAATAGTTACCCACCTAGAAGCACCTTTATACCTGTAGAACTGCACCCACCCCAGGAGGAGCTGTTCGGCTTTAACTAGACCAGGAGAGTTACAGCAGGACAACGTGTGTGTGCAGACAAAATCCTTAGGCTGGCTTTGAACCAGGGACACCCTTTCTCTGACTGCTGGAGCAGACTGGCTCCGGGGCCCTGAAATCTACGAACGAGTTAGCCTCATCAGCCCCTCTCAGGACCAGGTTATATCCGTGGAGTTGTGCCGGGGACGAATTGGTTCCTGAACGCAGCCCCAATGACTCAGTGTTGCTAGATGCAGGCACAGTGCGTCATCAGATGCCATTATTTTTAAAAGGCTCTTCCCCCTCCCCTCTGCATGAATTTGCCTAGGACTGTGGCAAGAGCAGTATAGATTTTTTGGGGGGTGGGAGTAGGGGAAGGGCATGTGTCCCCCCAGCAATAGAAAAGGGGGGGGCATGTGTCTGACTTCGAATCCTTTATGTATCGTTATTGGATTACGCTGTGAGTGTTTTGGCAAATAAGATTAGTTATGAAATCCATGCTAGGAATATGCTTATGGTGTGTGCTGGTACAATAAGCTTAAGGGAGTTTTTTGTGGTGTGGATTCGTGGGAGACCCCTCAGCTCGGTGCAGCTGTCCAGATGCTTAGACCTTGCTGTGATCAATTAAAATATAACACTTTTAAACAAAAGATTAATGGAGTGGAAAGCTGATCTTGTTTGCTTGGGACTCAGGTCTGTCCCTGGCTCTGCTGCTGACTCCTCGCGTGATCTGGGACAAGTCACTCAATCATTTGGTGCCTCAGTTTCCCCATCTCTAAAATGGGGAGAATAGCCTGCCTTTGTCTGTTTAGATTGTGTACACTTTGGGTCAGGGACCATTGCTCGCTCTGTGTCTGTGCTGTGTCCAGCACAATGGCATTCCGGGCTCAGTGGCGCCATGATAGTTTAGTGGAATTATAATAATGGTGGCAGGTGGCAGGCAGATGGCCCCAGACAGGCAGAGACGTGATTTGTTTATTTCCAAAGCAAACTGCCCCCCTCTCCCCACCCCAAACTGGAGAGGGGGACAAAATTCAGTCTCCATGGCCTGGTTAGTGCCTGGCCGATTCATTGTTTGCTGTGAGCTGAGACCTGCGACTCATTTCACCAAACAGCCCTTGAATAGTAATTGATTACTGGTCATAACCCACTTGGCTAGGATTGGAACCAGGGATCTGCCAGTCTCCACCCAAATGGTTTCTTACATAAGTAAGACAGTCGTTTGTTTAATAATTATTATCGTTATGTTGTTGATTAATTTATTATTTGTAATATGGTTATGCCTGCTCCAGTCAGGACAAGGACTCCGTGCCAGGTGCTGTACCTTTGTTCTTCTTGTTGCTGCTATTAGGTGTATTATGGTAGCAGCTAGGAGCCCCAAATCCCCATTTAGCTCAAGTGGCGGGGGCTGGTTGCGCTGTGCGGTGAAGTCTTAGGCAGCCGGGCATTTTGACAGCATTCGCCAGCGCTCACAATCCTCAGTGCGACAAGGACGGAGAGCAGGGGCACGCTGAGTGATGGAGCCCGGAATATCTCCTGCCAAATGCAAAGAGCAGCCAGTGTTATGCAAATGGGCAGACGGCTCTAGAAGAACCCAGCAAAGGCAGGCTAGGATGGGATGCCTGATAGCTGGTGTGGCTGGGGAACGAGTCCTTTCCTAGCTCAGGGGTGCCGGCTCCAATCCGTCCCCATGGTGGGGGACACGGCTGGCACAGGGGGCTGCGGTTTGGGATATGAGGCCCGTCCCCTCTAGCGGGCACCAGCTCTGATCTGGCCCCAGGTCAGACGAATATTGGCCCATAAGAGAGAAATTGGCTCTGTCAGTCCGTTTCCTAGCAGACAAGCATCCATGCCCTTAAAACTGCTTTCCAAATGGCCACCCTGCTCGGAGAATCGAATGGGCCAAGGAGACTGTATTTCCAGGTCCCTGCCTCCGAGCAGGGTTGGGGCACGTGGGCACAGGCACTGAGGGTGAGATGTGTGTGGCGGGGGGATAGCTGGCAATGCGGCCGCCCGTTTTGCAGAGAGATGCCGTCAGTCTGGCACCTTTCACCCATGTGAAATTGACTCGCAAGCCCCCCCCCCCCCCCGTCGCACAACTGAGCTTTTGTGCTGATCATAGGCTGTGTTGCGTCCCCACGTGCTGACTCCTGACAGGCCGTTCTGAAAAGCGCTCTCCTGTGTCAGAGGGCTCTGCACCTAGGAAGTCTATAACTCAGCTCCTCAGTCAATTAGCTGATTGAAACAATGTTTGTTCCTCCCCAGATCAACCTGAGAAACCGAAGTATGGTATAATTTATTAGTCTGGGTTCTGCTTTTATTAGGTATATTATGGTAGTGCCTGGAGCCCCCCCACCCCATTAAAATTGGGGCCCCATTGTGCTGGATGCTGCACAAACCCTGACTAAGATGGGGGCCTCCTGGTACTGGATGCTACACGGATCCAGAATGAGAGAAAGTCCTGCCTCAGCAAGTTTACAGTCCAAAGAGTCAAAGGAAACTGAGGCACAGAGAGAGGACGTGGCTGTCTCAAGGTCACAGAGTAGGTCAGTGGCAGAACTGTGGCTTGAACCCAGGACTCCTAAGTTCTAAACCAGCGCTTCATCCACTACCCCAGGCTGCTTCTCAGGGTTCTTAAGAAATGTTCCTTTTCTTCCCTAAAGGAAAAGGGTCAGGGACTGAGATCTGTGAAACTGACCAGTGATTTTGGGTGCCTGATTTTCAGAAAGGGCTGAGCACGCCCTGCTTGGAAAATCCAGCGGGTTGGGCCCCTCCAAATCACTGGTTATTTCTGGAAATCTCGGCTTCGTATTGGAAAAAAGAAATAAATCAAATCTCTTGGCATGGGGCAGTGAAACACGAGGAAGTGTTAGAGCTGAAAGGAATTTGCAGATCTTACCTTTCCTGTTTGTACTTTTTGTGCCCTGTTCTCCTTCTGCAATGCTTTCCTCTTTGACCTCTCAAAAGAAATTCCCATCTGTTGCTAGTCAATTTCATGTTCAGGTTATTGCTGTTTTGATTATGTAGATTCCGCTAACATCTAGGAGCCCTAGGGATGGAGCAGGACCCCATTGTGCCAGGTGCTGTACATTTTTATTGCTAGTAGGTGTATTGTGGTAGTGCCTAGGAGCCCCAGTCAGAAACTAGGACCTGAACATGCTAGGCACTGTGCAGACAGAGCAAAAAGATGCGCCCTGCCCCAAAGAGCTTCCAGGCTAAGAATAAGACAGGTGGAGACAGACAGATGGGGGAGCACAAGGAAACAAAGGAACATCACCGTTCAGTCCCATCAGCGGGGATCTCTGCGCACTAGCCACCTCGTTTCGTGGAGGCCCTGTGGCAGAGGAGGTTGAAGGAGGACAACGAGGCGGTTTTGCGGATGTTAACGGGGAGGTTCGTTAACACGTTTGCATGGGAGAGAGCACAAAGGGTCCTTGTCTGAAAATTCAACAAGTGGGCAATGGGGGCTGGTGCGCTGGGCCAACCGGTGGCGGGAGCTGACATCTCGGCCGTGAATGAGAGATGATAGGTAGGGTGGGGATAGGCCGTGAAGGGCTTGAAAGTGAAGACAAGGAGCTTAGGTTTGCTGCGGTGGAGAAAAGGGGAGCCAGAGGAGGGCTGTAAGGAGGGGGGTGCCCTGATCCAAGTGCTGGGCTAGGAAGATGATCTCTGTAGCCGTGTTGTGAAAAGGTCTGGGCAGCGCAAGGCTGCATTTGTCTAGGCCAGAAGGGGGACGCTGCAGTAACCACGAGGCGAGATGATGAGCACCTGGCTGCGAGTTCTAGCTGTGCCGACGGAGGGGGCAGGCCAGATCTTAGAGACGTTCTGCAGGAAAACTCGACAAGATGCAGACGCAGCCAGGGTGTGAGGCGCTGGAGAAGCGGTCGCCCAAGTTACCGGGAGGACAGTGGTGTGGTAGCTAGTGACTGAGAGGGCAGGAGGGTCTTGGGGGGCAAGATGAGGAGATGTGGTCTGGCTCCATTGAACTTTCCAGTTCCCATGCACTGGCCCAGGGCTGCAATGCTGGGGCTGGCAGTTACGGGATGAGATATTCCAAAGTAGCTGGTTCTCAGCGGTGGACGCTTCCAAGGGTCTGGTTTTCGCTCAGCATTGCCTAGATGAGGCCCCATGAAGATATCTTGAGCAGGGCACAGCTTGGCTAGTGTTTATCTGGACTTGCTTGATGCCTTCCAGACAGTCCAGAAGGGGGCCGGTCCCTGTGCTGGAGGGCTCTCAGAAAAGGCAGACAGACAAATGGAGAGACAGTGAACAAGAGACAGGGACTCGTTAACACCGTGGATTCAGTGTAGGAGCCAGAAGCGGATGTCTATTAAAATCTTAAGAAACTTCAAAAATCTTCCAGGCCCCAACTTTGCTCACGACCCCCTTGTGCAGGGCGCTGCACGCTCCCACGGTAACAGATCGGGGCCCCGTCGTGCCACGTGTTGGAAAGGCATCCGGTAACCGAGATTGGGCATCACTATGTTAGGCGCTGCACGGACGCAGCGAGAGATGGTCCCTGCCCCAGAGACCTTTCAGTCTAAGTGGACGAGGCAAACAAAGGCAGAATTATTCTCCTCGCTGTTACAGCTGCAGGAACTGAGGCCCAGAGAGAGGCAGGGTAGATGTTTTCAAGCCACAATTGGAGCCAGGTTTTCCAAAGAGCTCAGCTTAGCCCTGAAACAAGGACCTGGTTTTTCAAGCAAGTTCAGGGCTCAACCAGCTGAGCATTTTAATTCCAAGGTGAGCTGTCTTCAAAATTGGCTTCTCTCCCACCCCACTTGTGTAAGGCAGAATTGGGAATTGAACCTAGGTGTCCTGGATGCCAGCCCACTTCCTTAATGATGAGGCCTTGGATAGGGTGAGGGGCTTGTGGAAGAGCGCAGGGAGACAGCACCATGCCTAAGGGGCTGCCGGGAAAGTATTTATTGGGGGGCAGGTGTAAGGGGAAATTTTCCACTGGCATGAAATTGATGGGACCTGTTTTTATATCTTTATTTTTGGTCTTTGCCAAAACTGCTTCAGGTTTTGGCTTATAAAGTCCGGCTTGAGACTGGACCTGTTGGACTCGGTGGTAAATTCCACATTGATTTTAACAGCAGCTGCGTCAAAGCCCCTTTCGCTCCCATCACGTGTCCCAACTCTGCAGCCCCAGCATGCCCTGCTGCTGTGCTACGCACCCAAGGGGCTGCGCTCTTGTCTCTGGGTGCGTGGGCGTGTGTCGAGGCACGGTTCCCCCCTCGTGCGTGGCGATCTGGCTCCTTCCGCTGTCGTGGCTCTGTATGCGGGTGAGTTGCAGCCTGGAGAGCTTCTATGCCCTAGAGATGCGGCGACACTCACGAGTGACAGTCACGCTGGCCTGTTCTAACTGCTGGGCCACAGTTCAGGCGGTGTTTCGTAAGAAGCCTTTGCTGGGAGAGGGAAGATCCTCTTGCAAGCTGAGACAAGCTCTTGCATTATTGCCCGTGGCCTGGGAAATTTATCCCTACGCTGCCTGCAAATGGGAGTCCCTGTCTCTTCAGATCACGTTGCCATCAGCGTGTGGCTGCAGCCCATCTGTGTCTGCTCACTAGGACGTTAACCCATGTCTTATTTAATGCAAAGGACCCTAAAAGTCAGGACTGAATCAGTGCCCCAGGGCGGTGCTGCAGGGGGGGACTGGACCAGCAAAAGGTGTGGGTGAATAAGCCTGTAGGAGGTTCCCTACTCTGTCAATTAGTACTGGCCCCCTGCTTTGCTGCAGGGAGCAGGGTTGGAGGCTCAGTAGGGGGTGCTCTCCTTTCCGAGTCAGCACCCAACATGGAGCTAGGGGGCTATTTTCTATCTTAAACTGATGCACTGTGTTGCTGCGTCCCCACCCCAGAAGTGGCTGCATTTTAGCACTGATGAGTGAGCTGTGTATGAATGGCCACCTTTCTGGAAGTTATTGGGCTCAATCCGGGGGTAACCAGGTGCAGTTCTCTGGCCTGTGCTACACAGGGGGTCAGATTAGAAGATCTAATGGTCTCTTCTGGCCTTGAAATCTATGAATATGAAAGTAGGCTTCTAGAATCCTAGGGCTGGAAGGGACTTCGAGGGGTCATCGAGTCCAGTCCCCTGCATGCATGGCAGGACTAAGTAATATCTAGACCATCCCTGACAGGGGTTTGTCTAACCCGCTCTTACAGATCTCCAGTGATGGAGATTCTACAACCTCCTTAGACAATTTATCCAGTGATTAACCACCCTGACCGTTAAAAAGTTTTTCCTAATCTCCAACCTAAACCTCCCTTGCTGCAGTTTAAGCCCATTGCTTCTCGTCCTGTCCTCAGAGGTTAAGAACAATTTTTCTCCCTCCTCCTTGTAACAACTTTTTATGAACTTGAAAGCTGTTACCACGTCCCCTCTCAGTCGTCTCTTCTCCAGGCTGAACTAACCCAGTTCTTTCAGTCTTGCCTCACAGGTCATGTTTTCTAGACCTTTAATAATTTTTGTTGCTCTTCTCCGGACTTTTTCCAATTTGTCCACATCTTTGCTGAAATGTGGCACCCAGAACTGGACCCAATACTCCAGTTGAGGCCTAATCAGCGCGGAGTAGAGTGGAAGAATTACGTCTCGTGTCTTACAACACTTCTGCTCATATGTCCCAGAATCATGTTTGCTTTTTTTGCAGCAGCATTGCACTGTTGACTCATATGTAGCTTGTGGTCCACTCTGACCCCCAGATCCCTTT
Organism: Mesoclemmys tuberculata; assembly: GCA_007922155.1. Taxonomy (NCBI): domain Eukaryota; kingdom Metazoa; phylum Chordata; order Testudines; family Chelidae; genus Mesoclemmys; species Mesoclemmys tuberculata. The sequence continues at coordinate 2,699,552 of ML675698.1, read as the reverse complement.
CCGCAGCAGTCCTTCCTAGGCTTGTTTATGTTGTTATGGTGGAAGTCACCAGGTGGCATTGTTACAGTCTTATCAATTCTTTCTCTTAGCCTGTGAGCAGAGTTCAGCCGCTGAAGCAATGCCGTGCTCTTTTTGTGGTGCCATTTCTCTTTGGAGGAGCAGTTGCAAGCAGCAGGAGAATTGGCAGCTGCTTCAATCTCCCCATCTCAAGTTGAATCTTTGGGCAGATTTGATCCCTGGGAACCAGCTGTTGGTATCACAGAAAGAGGACAGGGGTCAGATGGGTGAGAAAAAAGAGGCGGTACTCTTCCAAGCTCCACCCACTAAATAAGCCCCACCCATGTGTGTCGCCAAAAGGAGGTGCTCTCCACAGTCCCTTGAGGCTGAGCGACCCCTTGGGGCAGGGGGTGTCCCTGGGTTCTGCTAGACTCCTGGGGTCAGTGTGACTGAGATGGCAATTTCCTCCAATGTGCTGGACAAACCTGATTGAATTAAGGGTCAGTATCATAAGCCTTGTCTACCTGGGAGATGCCAGCATGGCGCAGCAGCTACAGTTCAGCTGCGCTGCTGGAATGCTTTGGGCAGACACTGTCTGCGCCGGAGGGAGAGGTTCTTCCATCACTGGAGTTAATCCAGTGCCCCAAGAGGCGGTAGCTAGCTCGATGGAGTGTGGTGAGCCGGCGAGGCCAGGCTGTGCCAAATGTGAGCAGAGGCAAACCAAGACAAAGGAGATCGTTTTTACTTTTTTAGAAATTTGGGGAAAACCTCCAAATTGTCCCAGGAGCACAAATAATATAGAACACTCCCAAGGACATATCAAGTACGGACACAGTCACCTCTGCAAGCTTGTACCCGCCGTGCAGTCAAGTACCAAATGCCTCGTTATTAACAAGAACAAAAGAGATTCCTTAACAGTAGACTGTGTTGATTCAGAGAAGGATCAACTTTTCCTTGGCTTGGCTGCAGGTCCAGCTCTGCTCTTGCTGTCTTGTTCTTTGCTTCTCTTCAGCTCGACGTGCTCCTTAGGGTTTGTCTACACTACAGAATGATGTCCGCTTGAGTTACATCAGTGTACATCCTGGACAATAGTTAAATCTCTTCTGCATGCCCACGCAACATCCTCGAGTCAGCGGGGCATGGCCTCCCCAGGGCGTTTGCACCAATTGAGCTGCCAGTGGGGGGCATTGTGGGACAGCTGCTGAAAGCAGCCAGCACCAGTCGACGTGAGCCACGCTGTGTCTATGCTGACACTGCGTCAACCTAACTGCGTTGGTCTAAGCACTGTGCCTCTCACCGAGGTGGAGTTATTAAGTCAGCATAGTGGGTGAGTTACATCGGCAGGAACGACATTGTAGTGTAGATGTGGACAGCTCCCTTGCATTGACCTAACTGCATTGTAGAGCAGAGCCTAGATTCAGTGTTCCTGTAACCATCCCTCTTTTCATTCGGTTTATCCACACGTGGGGTTTCTTCATCTAGTGGGCCCTCACGTATCCTTTAGGCACTTATTCCTTCAACAGATGTTCACAGACATTCTCTCTGCTCGGTTAGTTTCAGCCCTTTGGAGGGGCGCTTTCTCATTTCCTGTTTTCAGGATCTGGTTTCATTTAACACATCTTTCTGATAAGTTCCCTTTTTCACTAGTTATATTCCCTTTCCATTTTTTCCCCTGATACTATCTCTCTGGTATGTCTGTAGATCTTATTTCCCTCTAATAGTGTCTGCCCGCATAACCAGGTCTGCTTTTTTTTTCTGCTTCTCCTGACAAAAGAGCATAAGCCCGGCCATGCTGGGTCAGACCAATGGTCCATCTAGCCCAGTATCCTGTCTTCCGACAATGGCCAATGCCAGGTGCTTCAGAGGGAATGAACAGAGCAGGTAATCAGCAAGTGATCCATCCTGTCACCCATTCCCAGTTTCTGGCAAAGAGCAATCCCTGCCCATCTGGCTAATAGCCATTGATGGATTTATACTCCAGGAACTTAATCTAGTTCTTTTTTGAACCCCATTATAGTCTTGGCCTTCACAACATCCTCTGGCAAGGCGTTCCACAGGTTGACTGTGTGCTGGGTGAAGAAATACTTCCTCTTGTGCGTTTTAAATCTGCTGCTTATTAATTTCATTGGGTGACCCCTAGTTCTTGTGTTATGAGAAGGGGTAAATAACACTTTCTTATTTACTTTCTCCACACCAGCCATGATTCTATAGATCTCTATCATATCCACCCTCATCATCTCTTTTCCAAGCTGAAAATTCCCAGTCTTATTAATCTCTCCTCATACGGAAGCTGTTCCATACCCTAATCATTTTAGTTGCCCTTTTTTGTACCTTGTCCAATTCCAGTATACCTTTTTTGAGATGGGGTGACCAGATCTGCATGCTATATTCAAGATGTGGACACACCATGGATTTATAAAGAGACAATATGATATTTTCTGTCTTACTATCTGTCCCTTTCCTCATGATTCCCAATATTCTGTTAGCTTTTTTGACGGCTGCTGCACGTTGAGTGGATGCTTTCAAAGAACTATCCACAATGACTCCTAGAGCTCTTTCTTGGCTAATTTAGATCCCATTATTTTAGAATCATAGAATATTAGCGTGGGAAGGGACCTCAGGAGGGATCTAGTCCAACCCCCTGCTCAAATGCAAGACTATCCTCAGCTAAATCATCCCGGCGAGGGTTTTGTCAAGCCTCAGCTTAAAAACCTCTAAAGATGGAGATGCCACCACCTCCCGAGGTAACCCATTCCAGTGCTTCACCACCCTCCTAAGGAAAAACTTTTTCCTAATGTTCAACCTAGACCTCCCGCACTGCAACTTGAGACCGTTGGTCCTTGTTCTGTCGTCTGCCCCCACTGAGAACAGCCTAGCTCCATCCTCCCTGGAGCCCCCTTTCAGGTAGTTAAAGGCTGCTATCAAATCCCCCCTCATTCTTTTCTTCTGCAGACTAAACAGGCCTAGTTCTTTCAGCCTCTCCTCATAAGTCTTGTGCTCCAGCCCCCTCATCATTTTGTTGCCCTCCGCTGGACTCTCTCCAACTTGTCCACATCCTTTTTGTAGTGGGGGGCCCAAAACTGGACACAACACTCCAAATGCGGCCTCACCAATGCCGCATAGAGGGGAATAATCACTTCCCACGATCTGCTGGCAATGCTCTTACTAATGCAGCCCAATATGCCATTAGCCTTCTTGGCAACCAGGGCACACTGCTGACTCCTATCCAGCTTCTTATCCACTGCAACCCCAGGTCCTTTTCTGCAGAACTGCTGCCTAGCTCGTCGGTCCCCAGTCTGCAGCTGTACATGGGATTCTTCCGTCCTAAGTGCAGGACTCTGCACATGCCCTAGTTGAACCTCATCAGCTTTCTTTTGGCCCAATCCTCCAATTTGTTTAGGTCCTTCTGTATACATATATTTTACATGTATAGTTGGATGATGTTTTCCAATGTGCATTACTTTGCATATATCAACATGGAATTTCACCTGCCATGTTGTTGCGATCTCTTTGTACAAATCCCTTTGTACACATCCCTGTGTAACTCTTCGCAGTCAGCTTTGGACTGCACTATCTCGAATAATTTTGTGTCATCTGCAAATTTTGCCACCTCTCTGTTTACCCTTTTTTCCAGATCATTTCTGAATGTCCTGGTCCCAGTACAGAGCCCTGGGGGACACCATTAGTTGCCTCTTTCATGGGCAGTGGGTATCTAAGAACAGCCTTACGTATAAGGCCGTCCCTGACCGCCAGGTGTGGCCCTCCCCATCCCATGGCATCCTGCTTGCATGGGCCCACTGCAGCTGATCAGCTGGCTGCCTTTCCCCTGAAGTGGGTGGGGTTGGGGCACAGGTGGGCCAGCCAGAGGATTTGGGGCCAGCGTTTGCACCTCCTGGCGCTGTGGGCTGGGGCCTCCTGGCTCGGTCTGGCACTTTGGCCACCCAGCCCCACCCACTTCAGGGTGGACCTTCCCTCTTAGCCCATGACTGCCTATGTTGCTTAAGAGCCTTTCGTGAGGGACCTTGTCAATGACTTTCTGAACATCTAAGTACCCTATAGCCACTGGATCCCCCTTGTCCACATGCTTATTGACCCCCTCCAAGAATTCTAGTAGATTTCCCTTTACAAAAGCCATGTTGACTCTTCCCCAACAAATCGTGTCTGTCTATGTGTTTGATAATTCTGTTCTTTATTATAGTTTCAACCAATTTGCCTGGCACTGAAGTTAGGCTAACCGGCCTGTAATTGCCAGGACCGCCTCTGGAGTCTATTTTAAAAATTGTCATCACATTAGCTACTTCCAGTCATCCCCCACACCTGAAACCTTTCTTATTTTCCTCCTCATTTCCCAGTCGCCTGCTTTTATTCTCCTGTTCTTCTTTTATTTGATCTCCTCCCACCCAGGCTGCGGTTCATCCACTAGCTCAGCATCTTGATTCATAGAAGATGAGGGTTGGAAGAGACCCCAGAAGGTTATCTAGTCCCAAACCCCTGCTCAAAGCAGGACCAACCCCAACTAAATGATCCCAGCCAGGGCTTTGTCAGGCCGCACTTTCTAAACATGGAGATTCCAGCACCTCCCTAGGTCACCCATTCCAGTGCTTCACCACCCTCCTAGGGAAAACGTTTTTCCTAATATCATTATACCGCTTCCTGTCATGTCCTCACACTGCTTCCTGCCACATCCATGCACAGGTGATTGCCCGATCTTTCAGCCTTGCCCTCTGCCAGATCTCTGGAAGAGCGACCGCACTCAGGCATTGCAGGAGACGCTTCCTATTTTGAAGCCCCAGCTGTTGGGGCCGGTGATGTTTCCCCTCCTGGTTATTGCGTCTCTGGACTGGCCAGCTCCAGTGTGGTTGGTGAATGGCCCAGAGCTGTTCCGCCCCAGGGGCAGGGGCTTGACGGGTGGGAGCCGGAGTGTGCTGTTGACGGGGCGACCTTGTTTGTCGGCCTCGGTGACAATGGCAGGGGTTGAACGGTGGCCTGAAAACTTGGTCGTGACTTCAGTCAACTTTCTGCAGCCGTGTTACACGTAGCAGATGTCTTAGATCTGTGTGTCGCCCAGTGCGCCCCACTCTGCTAGCAACAGGCGTACATCAGGAGGGGCAATGCTGCCGAGGCGGGGACTGTGCGGCCTGGAAATACCCTGCTGAGATGCGTGACTCCAGCCAAGAGTGGGGATGGCTGAGGAATGGGGAAGTTAGAGCAGGTGCCCACGCTGGACTCCAGGAGAGCTGGGGCCTTGGTTGGTTGGTTTGCTGAAATTCTGGGGAGCAGGAAAGTAGGTTCAGAGAGGGGCAGGCCTGGGGTGTAGGGGCAAACCGGCTGTAGCCCCGACAGAGCGGGTGCCCGCATGCTGTTTGCAAGCACCTCTGTCCAGGGACTGGTGTAACTGAAACAAGCTGTGCTAAGGAAACACCCAGACGCTTCATCATGCCTGGTACTGCCACTGGCCTGCTGCCCTGCTCCGTGCCTCAGTTTACTCTCCCACTTCTGACTATGGAGGCAGGTGTTAACTGGTGTCTCGCTCTTTGTCTGTGCAGCACCCAGCAGAAGGGGGCCCTGGTCTGGGTTGGGACCTCTAGGTGCTACTGTAATACAGGCTTAGTATGGTGTGGTCTCGATTTTGGAGGGGGAGTCTAGTTGCTATCAGAGTGCACCTAATAAAGAGGCAGCTCCCCTTTTTGAAGGCCTCCTTTCTCTTTCCAGCTTTCACTTTCTTTGATCCGAATGATCCGGCTTGCCAGGAAATCCTCTACGACCCCAAGACCACGGTCCCGGAGCTGTTTGCCATTATCCGACAGTGGGTTCCCCAGGTGCAACATAAGATTGATATCATTGGCAATGAGGTGAGAGGGGGGGAGACTGACGCGCTTTGTACAGTGCCCATGCGTGCGTAGCCTGGTGCTGGGGAGGGGCGCTGGGGCGTCAGCCCTGAGGCCACTGGGAATGCCACAGTGGCTGCCGCTGGGTGGATCCGGCACATCCTGATCAGAGAAGGGCCTGATTTCATCGGGGGGCTGAGTTCGGTGCCACAGCGGGTTGGAAAACCACTCACAGGACATTCCATGGGGGGTCGGGTGGGGAGAGCTTGCGGGGGGCTGGGACTCGGGACTCCTGGGTTCTCTTCCCAGCTCTGGGAGGGGAGTGGGGTCGGGTGGGTCCGTGCTGGGTGCTGTTCTGACACGGAAATTAACCTGAGATACAGTGGGACGGCTGGTGGGGAACGTGGCTTGGCCAGCTCTGACCAGCTCCATCCCCTGCTCTTCCCCTCCTCCCCCCACACTCTTTTCCCTTCTCTCCCCCACTCCCTGCTCTCCCCCTAGATCCTGAAGCGCGGTTGCCACGTGAACGACCGGGATGGCCTGACCGACATGACGCTGCTTCATTATGCCTGCAAAGCCGGGGCGCATGGTGTTGGTGAGCTGGGGTGGGGGTGGGAGGGCAGCAGGCTAGGGCTGGGGGTCGGGCTGCATGGTGGGGTGGGCGTGGAGAGGTGGAGGCTTCCCTTGCAGGGGAGAGAGCCAAATCCCCGGGGTGGGGCGGCTGCTGTTGTGGCAGAACTGGGAAAATCAGAGGGGCTCGGACTCCACCGTGCCGCACTCTCCCCATTGTGCCCCACATGGAGCTCCCTGGAGCAGTGAAGCTGGGAGTTAAAAACCCCACTGAGCCACCCAGGGCAGCTCCCCAGGTAACATCGCTGCATCAGTTACACGCGGGGCAGCTCCCCATGCCCAGAGCGAGGGGTGCAGCCTCTCCGCAGACGCAGGCAGGCGCGAGTCACCCCCCGTTCCTGTGTTCCTGGCTTCCCCCCAGTCGCCGGGGCTGAAGAGCTGCTTTCTGCGGAACGCAAGCCAAGCTCCTGCCGGGCTCTAGTGACCCGGGGAGCTGGGGCCCCCAGCGTGGGGCCAGCGCGTCCCTGCCTTCCTCCAGTCTGGAGCATGCTGCTGTCTCTCCCCCGCAATAGCCTCGGGGTGGGGGGCTCCAGGGACCGCTGTGCCCACTCAGGCAGGGGGTCCGATCCCATCGCCTTTGCCCTCCCAGGTGACCCAGCTGCCGCCGTCCGCCTCTCCAACCAGCTGCTGGCCCTGGGGGTGGACGTGACCCTGCGTAGCCGCTGGACCAACATGAATGCGCTGCACTACGCCGCCTACTTCGACGTGCCCGAACTCATCCGCATCCTGCTCAAAAGCTCCAAGCCCAGAGGTGGGTCGGGGGAGACACCAAAAAGGGGAAAGGCTTCCCCCCGAGTCCAGCCGGGGACCCCCTGAGGGCAATTGCCCAGGGGCTCGGGGTTGCTTCGCCCTAGCAGAGGTGGCCCAAGCTATGTTTCTGGTAACCAGCGAGTGTCAAAATACCTAGGAAGGCAAGAGTGGTTAGAGTGGGGGCTGGGAGCCAGGACTCCTGAGTTTAACCCCAGCTTTGGGAGGGGAGTGGGGGTTAGTGGTTAGAGCGGGGGGGAGGACCTGGGAGTCAGGACAGCAGGGTTCTGTTCCCAGGTCTGCCACTGACTCGTTGTGTGATCTTGGATAAATCCCTCTCCTCCCCCCGTGCCTCTGTTTCCCTCTCATCCTTGGCCTGGGGGCCAGGTCCCCTCAGGGCAGGGCTGGAGGCCTAACCCAGGGTCCTGTCTGTGCTTTGCCTTGCTTGCAGTGCTCAACTCCACCTGCAGCGACTTCAACCACGGCACGGCGCTGCACATCGCTGCCTCCAACCTGTGCCTGGGGGCTGTGAAGTGTCTGCTGGAGCACGGGGCCAACCCTGCCGTCAGGGTGAGAGCCCGGGCATGGGGCTGCGGTCGGTCGGGGGGCGGGGCTGCGGGAACTGGAGCCGAAGGGCTCGGAGGGGAGGGGATGAGCTTGTGCAAACAGAAGACCAGCTGGGTGCAGATATGGATGAGGGGTGGAGGGGGGGAGCTGGCAGCAAACAGGGGACACCAGCCTGGCAGGATATGGACTGCGGGGAGCAGAGAACTGGCATCGAACCGGGGACCTGACGGGGGGCAGAGGAGGGAGGAGGTGGCAGCGAACAGGGGACCTGACTGTGGGAATATGGACCAAGGGGAGGGGAAGGACACACGGACAGCCTCCCTCCCTCCCTGGCTGCCCCGTCCCTGTCCCAGCCTCTCTCCTGCTCCGGCCCCTGCAGAACAGCAAAGGGCAGGTGCCCGCCGACGTGGTGCCCGACCCCATGGACATGACCCTGGACAAGGCCGAGGCCGCCATGATCGCCAAGGAGCTCAAGCAGCTGCTGCTGGACGCCGTGCCCCTGAGCTGCAATCTGCCCAAGGTCACGCTGCCCAACTACGACAACATCCCCGGCAACCTGATGCTCACGTCCCTGGGCCTCAAGCTGGGGGAGCGCGTCGTGGTGGACGGACAGAAGGTGGCGGCCCCTCCGCGCGCGCGGCCCCCTCTCGGAGCCCTCCGAGCGAAGGGGCGGTGGGCTGGGCCGGGGCGTGGGTGGGGGACCTCTGAGCGATGCTGCGGGGGGCGGGGGCTCGGCAGGGGGTGCCACGCTGCAGGGGGCGGGGCGGGGGCTCGGTGGCTTTTCAGCATCTGACTCTGCCGATCTGTTGGCGTCTCGGCAGCTGGGCACCCTGCGTTTCTGTGGCACGACGGAGTTCGCGAGCGGCCAGTGGATCGGGGTGGAGCTGGACGAGCCGGAGGGCAAGAACGATGGAAGCGTCGGAGGAATACGCTACTTCATTTGTCCTCCAAAGCAAGGTACGAGGGGAGCGTGCCTGGGGCGGGGAGCCAGGACTCCTGGGTTCTGTGCCCACCTCTCGAAGGGGAAAGGGGTTTCGAGGCTAGACTATAGGACTGGAGGCCTGGCTGCCTTGGTCCTCTCTCTGGAAGGGAACCTGGCTTGGTGGGGAAGCATTTGGGCGTGCTGGCCTGAAAGTTGCTGTTTTCTGAGCTGAATTTTTTTTTCATCTTCTCAGGGGTGTTCGCCTCCGTGTCTAAAATCACCAAAGCCACAGAGCAGATGCCATCTTCGGTCACATCCACCCCCAAAACCCCCCGCATGGACTTCTCCCGCGTGACTGGGAAGGGCCGGAAGGACAAGAAAGGTAATAGGGCAACTCAGGTGGCTGGAGGCGTGGGGGCTGGGTGTCAGGACCCCTGGGTTCTGCTCCCAGCTCTAGGAAGGGGAGTGGTGTCTAGTGGTTAGAGCATGGGGGCAGGGAGTCGGGACTCGTGCACTTCTATCCCCAGCTTCAGGAAGGGAGTGGGGTTTAGTGGTTAGAGTGGGGGAGGGGGATGGAGTCAGCACTCCTGGGTTCCATTCCCAGCTCTGCCACTGATTCTGTTCATGACCTTGGCTGTGCCACCCTCCCTCCATGTCTCATTCGTCCCCATCTGGAGGGGACTTGGCTAATGAACCCCGCAGACCCTTTATCTCTGGGGAAGGGGGTGTGGGGGCGGGTGGTCCATGGTAGAAATTACTGACCTGGCCTTGGGATTTGAAACCTCACTCAGGTTCTCATCGCAGCAGCCGGTTAATTAGGGCTGACTGGGACAGGGCCATGCAGTGGGCTCTTTGCTAGTAGATAAATCAGGGGGCCCCCAGCCCCGTCCTTGGAGTCACTCTTCGGATCGTGCCTGCCCCTCTGGGTCTGCTAGGGGAGAGGGGAAAGCCAAGGAAGATTGGCCTGCTCTGGCACAGCAAAGTGCTGAAGGGAAAATCTGCATGCAATTTACATATGCAAATGGGAAAGGCCTAGCCTCTCCACAACCAATCCTACCCGTTGTCCCCACCCACGTGCATCGCTCCTCCCCCATATTCCATCAAGTCTCCTCCTCTCCACTCCTGCCCCCTTCCACTCCAACCCTCAGCCAGCCAGGGCTCCTGGGCTCCTCCCCTGCTCCCTCCAGGTCTCTCACTGGAGGAGAGAGGAAAAGGTGAGGGCAGGGAGGCACTCTGATTGGCTTGCAGGTGGGCATGGGGAGGAGTTTCATCCACCACGCCGCCGTGCCCCCTCCCCCGAATATGGCACCAGGTACCAGCTGGGGCAGGTGCCCCTAGAGGGCTGGGCAGCCCTGTGCTGGTCTCACTGTCTTTCCGCTCAGCCCTCAAGAAGAAGTCTCCGTCCGTGGGCAGCCTGGACCGAGAAGGGCTGAAGATCGAGATCGGGGACCAGGTGTTGGTGGCAGGTCAGAAGCAGGGAATCATCCGGTTCTACGGCAAGACGGACTTCGCCCCGGGTAAGGCCCCAGCTGGCGGGAGTACACAGTCGCTGACGGGTGGGTGGAAGAGACTGTGCCCCTCTTATGGCCTGTGAGCTAACAGGTTCTTTTAGCTCTGGCTGTGGAGTCTGGTTCTTGTAGATCCAGGGGTCCGGGGTTTGATCCCGCAGCCCCGTGCTGGGAAATAGACAGCTGATGGCTTCTTATCCCGTCGCCAGGTTACTGGTTCGGCATTGAACTTGACAAGCCCACGGGGAAACATGATGGCTCTGTCTTCGGGGTCCGGTATTTCACCTGCCCCCCCAAACACGGAGTCTTTGCCCCTCCTTCCAGGGTCCAGAGGTACGTTTCTTCTAGCACTAGCTGTGTATGTGGGAGAGTGAGAGATTGCCTTCTGGTGGCTGGCTCCACTGATGCTCAAGGGTGGGAGCCTAGGGTTATGGAGCTATGGATCCTGGGTTCAAATGCTGCCTCCCCAAGGAAACGTGCATGTGAGTGTAATTTCTCCTGCAGCTTTTGACAGCTCTGATTCTAACTGGCAAGGATGAGTCAGCCTCCAAATCATCCTAATAAAGCACCTTTGAGCAGCAAATATTCTCCCCGTAGACCAAAGGGACTCATCTGAGTCAGATGTCACAGAAGTGGCTTCCTCAGGTTATCCGCTTTCTGGTTTTAAGAAGCTTTGGATGTATCTCAGGGATCATCTATGCTGAGGGTTTACCCTGAGCCCAATCACCAGTATGTTAGCCCCTGTACAAGCCACCGGGCAGCTTAGCTCGGGCAGGGGTCAGCTACACCGGTGCAAAGAAAAGTGTTCCTTGTCTGTTAACACCGGTGGTGCAATGTGGGCAACTCCCTGGCGTAGGTAAGGTCCCTGCTTCTCCACCTCCTTGATCAAGCCTCCTTTCTCTCCCTTTGTCCTGCCCCCCCCCCCCTTGCAGAATTGGCGGCCCCAAAGACTCCCAGGGAGGTGGCAGTTCGGTGAAGAAGGTCCACCAAGTCACTAGTAGGTATACTCTGGATCCTCTGTCTTTCCCTTCCCCCAGCCCCATCCCACCTGTGACTCTACTGCCTTGCACCAAGGGCGAATGTAACATAAACTCTGGGGACTCACAACTGCCTTAACAGCCTCACAAGGCCATAGGGACATCCAGTCTTCCCCAGCTCCTCTGTCTGTGCCCAAATAATGGCCCCATGGAATCTCTCTGTCAACGGTGCTGTCGTCTCTGAGCGTCTCACCATCATTAGGGTATTTTTAGCTGGGAGGCAGAGCTATTTATCCCCCTTGCACAGGTGGCGAAACTGAGGCACAGAGAGGCTAAGTGACTTCATCAAGGTCATGCAGGTCATGCACTAGCCCTTGCTCCACACAACCCTCATGCTATCAGGACCGATCCCCCAATACACACTGCTTGTGCTGCCCTCAATGTGGCAGTCGCTCTCCCTTGCATCAGCCTGCCCACCAGCCCCACTCCCCTCCCTGTTTTGAGCTGTAATCCCTGTCATCTCCGCAATCCTTTGCAGCCACTGTGCAGGGAATTGAACCCAGACACCAGTTGAGCATCCTAACCACTGGGCCATCCTTCCTCCCTAGAAAGCCCATGACTGCAGTGAGCGTTAGCTTAGGCCCGTGCATCCTACTGGGTTTGTTACACTGTAATCATCCCAAGGGCTATGGAGATGTGGGTTTGTTAGAGGGCAGCAGTGCCCCCAGGCCCTTCTGACTCCATTTAAAGCGATGGCGTTGTCCCTTCTCTGCAGTGTCACAGCCAAAGCGCAACTTCACAGCAGTCAGGACCCCAAAAGACATCACGTCCGAAAACTCCATCTCTAGGTAAGGCAAGGGAGGAGTCGGGGTTGGGGGGGTGACTTGTCCCCAGGGTACAATGTGTACCCCCTTAATTGTCTGGATCAGGGTACCTCTCGCACTGCTCTGCTAGTGACACCCAGCTGTTAGCGTGTGAAACCACACCCAAAGTTATATGCAGGCTTTCATGGCCTGTCCTGAACCATACAGAGAAAGACAGCAGCAAATCCCCCCAGCCTTGCATCCCTGGAAATGTCCTGACTTACGCTGCTTAAGACCTTGTGAACAACGCAAGCCCATTAATTAGTTCACTGCTCTTTCAGAGGGCAGTGTACATGCCCCAGCTTGTAACCGGGGCGGAATCCCCAAGTACTGGGGACAACCTCACTGGTTAAGGTAAAACATCAAAATCAGTTTAACTACAGAAGACTAAATTGGAAGTGGTGATAAGTGGTAGGTATAAAGGTCAGAGAGATTTACGTAAGAAATAAAAAGTAAAGTTGCAGTCTAAATCCAGAACTTTATCAGACTAAGCAAGAGTTGGATCAACATAAGGCTACCACCTTTCTAATTCCTGGAAACTGGACCCACGAGGCCACATCCCCTGCCCCACCTCTTTCCTCAAGGCCCCACCCCACCCGCCTCTTGCCTCCTGTTCCCATTCCCTGCCCTGCCTCTTTCCTAAAGGCTCCACCCTGCTTCTTCCCTCCAGCTCTTATCCTCAGCCCCACCTCTTCCCCCAAGGTCCTGCCCCGCTCCACCTCTTCTCTCGAGGCCCCACCCCTTCTCTACCTCTTCCCGCAGACCCCATCCCTTCTCCACCTCTTCCCCACAAGGACCCTGTCAGTCACTTCTCCCCTCCTCTCCTCGCTGCTTGCTTCGTTCCCTCCCATTCTTCCCTCCCCCATTGCTTGCTGGATTGTCCCCACCCCTGCCCCCACCCAGCTGGGCTCCCTCTGCACCAGGGACAGGAGCTGCTGCGGATTGACAAGGAGCCAGCCTGGAGGTAGGAGATGGACCCAGCTGAGCAGCAGCACCTCCCCCCACCCCACTGTAACCACACTTTTAGTGTACGGTCAGCACATCTGACTGGACACTGCCAGGTCCCCTTTTCAATCAGCCTTTCAGGTCGAAAACTGGGGACCTGGCAATTCTAAACGGCATCTGGACACAAAGCCAAAAACCAGACTGTCCGGGTAGAACCCAGATGGGTGGCAACCCTAGGATCAAGCAATTTTTCTCACCCAACTGGATGTTGCAGGCAGTTCACAGTTCTTAATACACAGGCTGTATTTCCTTCTCAGCCTGGGACCAGTCTCCTCACGTCAAAGTCTTTGTCTTCCCAGTGTTCTTGATGCTTTCAGCATGGGTGGGGGAGGACAGAAGTCATCTCATGGTGCCACTGTCCTTTATTTTTATACTCTGTTTGTGTCCCAGGGACGATACTGGCCCAGACATGCCCTGGTGGGCCTTGCTGAGTCACAGAGTCGAGCAATCCCCATTGTGTGGTGCTTGCACTCCCGTCTCTTATCGAAATGTAAATCTCTTGTTTACAATTCCCCTGCTGGTCAGTGGTCACTTAATACCCGCCTCGGTGTGGGTCACCACCTTTGTTGCCACTGGAGAGCCATCAGGGGCCGTCTCCCAGACTCCTAGCATATTTCAATAACCGTATAGCAAAATCGCATAACTTCATAAACAATGAGATGCATTTTGACAGAGCCGTGAGTTTCAGCAAATCATGACCTTTAGTGTGGTGCCTTACAAGGCACGCTTTGTAGGCAAGATCACAACCGCACGCCAGTGATGAATGTGGGATTTGCAGGGTGCTGTTTTGAGGTCCAGTGTGTCACCAGGGGGTGACCAGAGCTATCTCATCTCAGCTTGGCGGGGAGCAGTCCCCACCCTCGGTCTCAGACAGAGAAGTGACTCCACAGACCCCCGGAGTCATTTGCCCATGTAAGTAACACACACCTGAAAAGCAGGAGGGAAATTCCCTGCAAGACACCTTTGCCTGACTGCCTGCCTAGCTGCTGCTGTTTGGTATGTGAGTTATGGTAGTGCCTTGAAATCCCAGACACAGACAAGGAACCCACTGTGCTAGGACTGTATGTTTTTATTGCTGTTAGGTGTATTATAGTAGCTCATAGGTGCCCCAGATGTGGATCAGGAAACATTGTGCCAGGTGTTGTATATGTTGTTGCTATTAGGTGTATTACGGTAGCACCTAGATGTTCTAGTCATGGAGCAGGGCCCCATTGTGCTCAGTGCTGTACATTTTTGTTGCTATTAGGTGTATTATGGTACTGCCTAGGAGCCCCAAGTCAGGGCCCTGGGCAATAGTGCAGATGCTGTACAGCTGTGTTGCTATCAGGAATATTACGGTAGCTCCTGGGAGCCTTACTCTTGGACCAGGATTCTGTGGTGCTAGGCGCTGTACAAACACAGAACAGAAAGACAGTCCCTGCCCCAAGGAGCTGACACGCTTCCTTCTCATTTCCTCTCCCCTTGCTGCCGGTTTCCTGCTCCAAGCTGCCAGGCGAGCGCTTTCTCCTCTCTCGTCTCTTTCAGATTACTGTTCTGCTGCTGGTTCCCCTGGATGCTGCGTGCAGAGATGCAGTCCTAAGGCCTCTGTGCTCTCCTCTCCTGCCCTCGCTCTGTCCTCCGCTCTCCAACTAACCGAATCAAAGACTGCTCCCCCCGTCGGGCTCTCATCTCTCCCCCGGTCGCAGTTCTAGTGAACCCCAGTGCCTTGGTACCATTGAACGTCACCCCCCCCCCGTAGTCCGCGAGAAAGGCTGCACTAATCCCCCACACGTATGCACCCCCACCCCGGGTAGACGTGACATGGGCTCCCCTCTTTGATTTCTCCCCCCGCCCCCCTCCGGGGCACAGTGGCAAGAGCACCAAGCGTCTTTGGCACAGCTTTCCCGCCACGTTTTGATTGCTCGGAGCCTGACGCTCGGGGTGAGACTGATCCAGCGTCGCCCGAATCTGGCCCAGTGTTCTTCCCCATTGAAACTTAATCTAACCTGGCCTCTCTCGGCATCTCTGTAGCATGTGGGGCAGCATGGACAGGATCAGATTATAACACTCCAAGTGTGGAAGCAATGCCCCATCTCACGCCACCTTTTTGTCTGGGGTTTCGTAGTGCTCACCATCCAGGATCAAGGCTGGTAGATTGCTCGGTTCCTTCCAGGGCTAATAGAAACAGGTCTCAAGCTAGGCTTTAAAGAGTAGTGAGATGTGGGAGGACACACCAGGGCATGCTCCCTTCCGAGAAAGCCTGTCCCCCGAGCATTCACTCTGCCGCACCCTGTTTGCAGTTTCCATGGAGGAAATCAGGGCATGAGTGTGATGCTAAGGTAGATTAGCCCGTATTCAGAGTGCGAAAGCACAATCGCTCAAAGGACCAACTGGCATTTGCAAGGTTCAAAGGTTGGAGCAGATTGTCCCCGATACATTCAGAGGGAATTTGACGGGTAGGGTCTCTTAACACAGCGGGCTGCTTGGTGCGTCTCCGTCCCTCTTTCATTCTCATTGATTCGCTGCCTTCTGTGCGATCACTCTTTATCCGCAGGCAAACCCACCAGGCTTTTTTCCTTTCAAGCTGTTTAGAAAAAGAAAAAGTATATTTTTGAAAGAAATTACCCTTACTATTTTAAAAGAAAAATTAGCCATGGAAGAAAGGGAGATGGCTTGTTGACGTGTTGCTTCCCCCCTACCCCCGCAAGCCGAAGGTCTTGTCTAAACACAAAAATTATCCCAGTTAAAACAGTACAGCCTCCCTAGTGTAATTATACTGGTGTAGCATGCAGGAAGGGGAAGAAGCTATACCAGCCCCAAGGCACCTTTATCCCAGTATAATTAAACCTACACAGGGGTTGCATCGATGTAATGGTATCAGTAAAAAAAATCCCACCTCTAACTTACATGGTTGTACCAGGAGAAAACCTGTGTGTTGAACCGGGGTAAGGGGTGCCTAATTACTAACTCTCTCCTTTGTCAACCCTACTCTTGGTAAACAGAACATACCACTAGCTGTACACAGCTTTGATCCAGTACAGGCTTCTGCGTTGGAGGTGTGGATGCAGTCCTACTAGGATTAAGGGGCCTTGTAATGGGATAGTTTATTCCCCTTCCCATATGGGAATAGTTGTCCCGGAATAAGCACTAAGATCCTGGTACAACAGTGTCCACGCGAGAGGGCAGCTGTGCCGCACGAGCTGGTCCAGTCTGGTGAAAGGGGTTCAATGTTTGCAGGGAGGCGAGGTCTCGGGATCGCGGGAAAGCCGGAGGGGTTTGGGGTGTTGCCACAGCCTCTGAGCGTCTGTTGGGTTAGAGGCTGCTTTTGAGAACGTCGTTGTGCTCCCTGTCTGAGTGGCTGGGCTCCGCTCCAGGCAGCGAAAGGTACAGCCACCTGCTCTCGTGGGAGGAGAGCTACGTATAGTTGGGAGGGGACTGCTAGAAACCAGGAACAGCTGCATAGAATCGATCCCTCCATCTCTCTGTATCCTTGGATCCCTCCCTCCATCCTAATCCCTCGATCCTTGGATCTATCCATCCATCCTTTCCCTCCATCCTG
>ML675698.1:2595159-2681195 GCA_007922155.1 Mesoclemmys tuberculata | reverse complement strand
GGGCCGGCCCGCAGGGCGGAGCGCCCGGGCCAGGGGGGCGGGGGGAATGGGCGGGGCGAACCGGGGGCGGGGCTGACAGCCACGGCCGGCGCTAGGACCTCGGGGCGCTGAAGGGCCGCCTCCGCCCCCAGCCCATTGGCTGCCCTCGGCCCCGCCTTTGGCCGGAGCTGATTGGCTCGGCGCTGGCCGCTCCTTGGGCAGAGGGGACGTCGATCAAGAGGCGCGTCCCGGAAGTGGCGGTGTCGGGGAGGGGCTCGGCGAGCGGAGCTTTTCCCATGAGCCTTTGCGGCCCCCGCGCGCTCTCCCGGGCCCAAACCCCTCCCGGGCCTCCTGCCTCAGTTTCCCCGCGCCCGCGGCCCGGGGCGGTCGAGGCCCGCTGCCGTGGGGGGCCGGGCGCCCCCGCTGGCGCGTTCCCCGGGATCGGGGCCCTGCCTGCCGCGCTAGCTCGGGGTGCCCCGCTGCTCCTGCCCCTGGACCCGCGACGTCCCGGGCTGGGGCCCGGCGGACGGGCCCGTGCGGTCACCGCGGGCCCCTTGGCTTTGCCATGGAGGCGCCACGCGCTAAGGCGCTGGCCCTGGAGCCCTTTGGGGTGGCGCAGGTGGGCGCCCAGCTGGGCGGGGGGGTCACAGGGGGGGTCAGCCCTTGGCTGTCACCCGCCGGTGCACGGTCCCGGCGGGGTGAGACGAGCCAGTGGCGATGGGTGGCCCAGCGGCGCCCCGTGTCCCGTAGCTGCTGAGGCGGGGGGTGACATCCCAGGCGGCGCGGGTGCCCGTCTGCGGTAGTTAGTGTTGTGTGGGCGAGCGGTTTGAGGGTGGTTTCCAAGAGTCCTGCTATTCCTTCAGTGACAGGTGTCGCGGCCGGATGCGACGGGCCCGCCTGGGTTCCCTTGTTTGTGCATCTTGGGATGCATGTGGAAGGTGCCCGGGGACGAGGTGGTAGAGTTTCTCTTGGAGTCGGTACAGGACAGCTGCCGGCCGGAAAACAAACTCCAAATCTATGGGCAGGCCGGCGGTGGGGCACGAGCGGAAGGGTGGCCTTGGGGTGAGGGTGCTCGGCTGGGTCTGAAGAGATGACAGGTGGAGGTAACGCTGAGAAGGTAGAAGGGACGGCTTACTCAGTGGCTAGGGTGTTAAACTAGCACTCCGGAGACTGGGGGCTATTCCCTCCTCTGTCACAGACCCCCGATGTGGCGTATGCAAGTCGCTTCATCTCTCTCTGTCTCACATCCCCATCTGTAAAAGAGGAGTGATGATCTTCCCCCTGCCCCTGTAGGCGGAGAGCTCTTTGGGCAGAGACTCTGTCTGGTCCGACGGGGCCCCGGGCTCGGTTACTCTGTGTCTGGGCAGCGCCTTGCCCGACGGGGCCCTGGTCTCGCTGGTGCCTCTAGGTGCTGCTGTCATAGACGACAGTGTTAAGCTTTTCACTTGCCTTGCCCTGGAGGGAGGCCCGTTCTGTGGGTGAGAAGGAAGTTCGGGCTGCAAGGTGCATCCAGCCATTGGTTTCTCTGCTGAAGCTGCCCACGTTTTTGGGGTGGGTGGGGACCAGAAAGGCAATTAGCCTGGATCATACTGGTGGTTTTGTGTAAGGGGCGCCTGTCCTGCTGAGACCCAGTAAACTCGTTGCACAGAGTTTTGCAGGGGAGGCTCGTGGCCTAGTGGCTAGAGCACTGCATTGGGACTTGCGGGGAGCTGGCTTCTATTCCTGGCTTGGCCACTGGCCTGCGGGGTGACCTTGGGCAAGCCACGTCCCTTTTCTGTGCCTCGGTTTCCCATCTGTAAAATGGGGATAAAGATACTGACTCCGCCTGCCCCCTTTGTAAAGTGCTTTGAGATCTACTGATGACTAGCTCGGTGGTGGTGGTGCTATTATTATGTTTTAATTGCAGGCGCCGCCAACTGTCTATTACGTTCCAAACTTCATCTCTGAGTCGGAGGAGGCCTATCTGCTGAACCAAGTACGTGTGATTTGCATTGGGGTTTATTTCCATGGCACGAGACGCGTGTGCAGTGCTTGGCGGACCCTGCTCTTGCAGTGAAGAATTTACTGCCTGATTCAGATATGTGCAGGGCTGTTTGTGTGTTAACTTCACTTCTCTGCACCGGAGACCTCGGCCCCAGGCTCCCAGCGCACAGACAGACGCAGCTTTTGTAGATCAGGCATCCATGTGACCCCACCCCACTGGCAGGACCGGTGGAGATTGTCATTTCGTTATACGTGTTACGGTGGCACTGTGAAATCCCACCCGAGATCAGAGCCCCATTGTGCTAAGCTGGGTATGCCGGGATGGTCTCTTACTCTCTGTCTAGGCGGTGCCCGGCACAATAGGGTGGGAGGTTCAGTCGGCATCCCTGTGCGTTAATGTCAATAATAGTTTGTGCTTCTCGCACTGGTTCTCCGTGATATTCTTCCCCTCACCAGCAAAGCTTTCCGGCATCTCAGCCCTTCCCTCCATGTGTCCCCCCAGGTTTATGCAGCCCCCAAGCCCAAGTGGACCCAGCTGTCTGGAAGGAAGCTGCAGAACTGGGGTAAGTTCTCTTGGTCCCCATCACCGGCGATCAGGGCCAGGTGACCCCCACTGCACCAGGGGCCAATTAAGAACTGACATGTACAGTAAGGTCTCCCCAAACCCAGTGCTGGACCCCGCCTCAGATTCCCCACTCCCACGTAAGCCCTGGGCCAGCTCCCCGGCAGTGTTAATATTTCAGTCCCTTTCCCCAGGGACACATTTATTGCACAAGGACAGTTTGACATCACTCAAGACTGGTAATCCAGGCCCTTCCGAAGGTCTCAGGCCTTTGCTGAGGTCTGCACTGTGGGTATCCCCAGTCAGGTCTTTCCTCTAGCTGGGGTGGCTGATGGGGGTCTTCTGCAGAAGCCTCTTCCCATTTGGGGGTCGTTTATCTCACTAGCTGGGAAGCAGTTGATCAGTCACAAGTGGGAGCTCAGCCCAGCTCCAGCCCTGGGACCCCAGGACCCAGATTCCTCCACCAGCTGTTCTCCAAAGCTGACTCCGGCTGCATCCTTGCCTATCAGCCCCACTGCTTGTCCGGGGTTTAATCAGCTTCCAGGCAAAAGCCCCTCTGGAGGGGGTGGGAAATGAGCCGCAGCCCTCAGTGGGAAGCAGCAGTGGCTGAAAGGTAGCAGGTCGCATGGGAGTTTGCAGTGGGATGTGGAAGCGAAGAGGAAATGGTGGTTGATGGAGGGTGCATAGACACCCCCCAGATGTGACTGGGCCAGGGAGCTGGGGTGACCAACCCCAGGGCTATTACTTAGATTGTCAGCTCCTTGGCGCAGCGACTGTCTTTGCTCCACGTTTGTACAGGGCCTAGCGCACTGGGGTTCTGGTCCGTGACTGGGGCGCCTATGTGCTACCGTAATGTACCTAATAAATTGCATGCAGGTCAGGGCACAAATTGGAAGGGAGTTCAGAGGAAAGCAGTAAAAATGATCCAGGGGCTAGAGCGCCTGAGTGACAGCCAAGAGAGGAGAGCACTAAGCAGGGACTCCAGATACCTGGGTTCTATTCCCGGCTCTGCCGCTGGCCTGCTGCATGACCTTGGGCAAGTCACTTTGCCCCTCTGTGCCTCAGTTTCCCCATCTGTGAGATAGGGATAATGCTACCAGCCTCAATTGTAAAGTGCTTTGAGAACAGCTGATCTGGGGAGCTAGGGATTTTCTTGTTGCAGGCAGGAAGGAGGAAGAGGGATTGTTTAGGGTGGCACTGCGGCTGTTGGTAGAACTAAAGGGAAGGGAGATCTGTGGGGCTGGAGAAATGCTTGGGATGCTTAAAACGAGGCTGGCTAAAGCCCTGGAGGATGGCCTGTAGGGGTGATCCAGCCCAGTGGGATGGGTGGGGATGTCACCTCACACTTGTATGGTGCTTTTCAGCCAGCGCTGTGAGTGAGATGGGACCTGATGGATCTCATCCAGCTGCAGCGCCTCCCTTTATCCTCTGCCTCTCAGGAGGACTGCCCCACCCGAGGGGGATGGTACCGGAGAAGCTGCCCACCTGGCTGCAGAGCTATGCTGAGAAGATCTCCTTCCTCGGCGCGTTTGGAGGGAAGCTGGCAAACCACGTGCTGGTGAACGAGTACCTCCCCGGGCAAGGGATTATGGTAACCATCCGTGCGCCAGCTGCTGTGTTACTCAACCTCAGGCGACAAACGAGGAGGGGCTGACCCAGGTCCTGACCTGATAAGAGGTGTGCCTGTCGGGCCATTTTTTACTGTAATGGAGCAGTGGCAGGTCCTGCTGGCCAGCGATTTCAGAGAGGCAGAGTCTAGATAGCCAAGACTAGGTTTTCCCAGGAGCGTGGTGAACGGCAGTGTTACCTGGTGGTTAGTACACGGGGGACTGGGAGTCAGGACACCTGGTTCCCTCCTCTGCTGGGGGAGGGGAGTGGGGTCTAGTGGTTAGAGCAGGGGGGCCTATGAGTCAGGTCTCCTGGGTTCTGTCCTGGGAGGGGAGTAGGTCTAGTGGCTAGACCTGGGGGGAGCTGCACGTCAGGACTCCTGGCTACCAGTGTCCTCTCTTCCTCCAACACCTTTTGATAGCTCCAACTTTGCTTCAAGAGGGCAGATTGCTTCCATGGCTGCTTTTCCATCTTGGGCATGGTGCATGAGCACCAGTGACATGAGCCTAGCTCGGGGGTGCCCCTCTGAGCCACATACAGCAATCTTCAGAAATTCAAGAATTGGGGCACGCCTACCGGGGCATGGGGCTTGAGCCCTGCCACAGGCTCTTGGGGCCAGGGGTTTCTGCCCTGCGGGGAGGCGTGGCTCCTGCTGAAGCCCCAAGCCTTGGCAGGCAGGCCCCACGGAGCTGAAGCCGAGTTTCCCTGCCTTCAGTCCGGTAGGCGGGCTCTGGGGGCCCTGCGAGCTGCACTTTAAGTGGCTCCCCAGCCATGGTTTGGCCACCCATGGCACAGAGACCCCAGTGCACGCTCCTGGCTTTGCCACGAGCACTGGCTATGAAGGGTGGCTGTTTCAGAGAGGCATCTGCTCTGCAGCAGGACCAGTGTGTGGCGGGTTGGTACCCACATCTTTGGTGTGTAGACATTCTGGCTCCCTCTCGCTTGCAGCCTCACGAGGATGGACCTCTGTACTTCCCCACGGTCACTACCGTCAGCCTGGGGTCTCACACGCTGCTGGACTTCTACCATCCCGTCAGCAGGGGGCAGCAGGTGGACGGCGAGCAGGTGAGCGCGGAGGCATTGCAAACAGAGCCGGGTGTGGTTTGTGTTTGTGCCAGTTCTGAAAAATCGTAAAGCAATTCGGTGTGGCTCAAACAGAATCTGGAATTTTCCAGACTTTGTAGGTGAATCAAAAAGGTTTGTCCAGGTTTTGTTCCAGAGCAGGAGTTTGAACCTGGCTCTCCTACTTGCCAGGTAGGTGCTGTAACCACCCAGCAGGACGTCGCGCTGGTGGCCTTTTTCTGCTGCCTTTTTCTCCATCTTCCCCCACTCGCCCTGCCCCAATTTGTTGAATGGCCAAAAGTACCCGTGAGAAACTTGAAAATGGTTTTGGAGCAACCAGAATTGCTATTTGTCTGGAGACGTTCACCTGGCTCCACTTTCAAGTCCCATTCAGATGGGCCTGAAGAGGTTTTAACCGGCCCCTAAGGTACACGCATCTGAAAGAGAGCTGGGAAAATAACGAGATTTCTCTGTTCGTACTTCAAGCGTGCTCAGCTTCTGTTTCTCATTTGTCGTTAGTTAGGCCCTGGTCCTCTCGAGGCTACACACAAGCCTAACTTCATGGGAGCAGAGAGGAAGGATGGCCCAGTGCTTATGAAACTAGCCTGGGATTTGGGAGACTTTAGTGCCTTGCTCTGCTAGAGCCGTCCTTTGTAACCTTGGGCATGTCACTTAGTCCCTGGGCCTCAGTTGTGTAACGCGGAGATATTACGTGTATTACAGTAGCGTCTCGGAGCCTCGGTCATGGACCAGGAAACCCCATTGTGCTGCGTGCTGTACACACATGGAACAAAAAGGCAGCATGTACCCCAGTAGAGCTGCCCTGCCCTGTATAGGGTTGTGAGTGTAAATCCATTTCATAGTATGAGGTGCTCAGGTTCTATAGTGATGGGCACCAGCTAAGTATGTTAGATAGACAGGGACTGTCTTTTCACTCTGTATGTACAGCGCCTAGCGCAATGGAGCCTGGTCCCCGATCGGCAGATTGGGCTAACAAGTTCCTATTCATTTTAAACTGAGCTCTGGGTTTAGAATCAGAATATTAGAGTTGGAAGGGACCTCAGGAGGTATCTGGTCCAACCCCTTGCTCAAAGCAGGACTAACCATAGCTAAATAATCCCGGCGAGGGTTTTGTCAAGCCACAGCTTAAAAACCTCTAAACATGGAGATGCCACCACCTCCCTAGGTAACCCATTCCAGTGCTTCACCGCCCTCCTAGGGAAACAATTTATCCTTATGTCCAACCTAGACCTCCCCCACTGCAACTTGAGACCGTTGCTCCTTGTTCTGTCATCTACTACCACTGAGAACAGCCTAGCTCCATCCTCCCTGGACCCCCCTTTCAGGTAGTTAAAGGCTGCTCTCAAACCCCCCTTGTTCTTCTCTTCTGTCGACTAAACAGGCCTAGCTCCCTCAGCCTCTCCTCATAAGTCTTGTGCTCCAGCCCCCTCATCATTTTTGTTGCCCTCCACTGGAGACTCTCCAACTTGTCCACATCCTTTTTGTAGTGGGGGGCCCAAAACTGGACACAATACTCCAAATGCGGCCTCACCAATGCCGAATAGAGGGGAATAATCACTTCCCGCGATCTGCTGACAGTGCTCCTACTAATGCAGCCCAATATGCCATTAGCCTTTTTGGCAACCAGGGCACACTGCTGACTCCTATCCAGCTTCTTATCCACTGTAACCCCCAGATCCTTTTCTGCAGAACTGCTGCCTAGCCCGTCGGTCCCCAGTCTGCAGCTGTGCATGGGATTCTTCTGTCCTAAGTGCAGGACTCTGCACTTGTCCTTGTTGAACCTCGGGCAGCTTTAAAAATCTCTGCCTGAGGTGCTGATGCGAAACCAATAATCACAGTCCGGTTCCCTTTGATGGGATCCCTGACGTGCAGAAAGCGAAGCCGGAGCAGGGTTGGTCTGCACACAGATTTTGTAGTGATTTAACAAATCGCTACAGCAGTCCACACATACACATACCTTCTCCTTCTCTCAGCATGTGGATGATGCCGTTACGGGCTCTGTCCAGTCTTCTGGGTTCTATCCCCAGCTCCGGGAGGGGAGTGAGTGGTTAATGCTGGGGGAGGCTGAGATCAGGACTCCTGGGTTCTGCTCCTAAGTCCTGCTGCTGACTCGCTGTGTGGTCTTAGACAAGCCCTGTCTGTCTCTGTTTCCCCATCTGGAAAACCAGAGTGGTGCGGTCAATATCCAGGGGTGTCTCTGTGGCTTAAACAACCAACATCCTTCAGGTGCTTTGTGATCGCCCATGGAAACAGCTGAAGAAGGGCCGGGTACTGTTCTGAACATGCGCTGCTATCCCTTCCCAGGTCCCTGAGCGCCAGACGGAGGAGCAGCGCCACTTTCTGTCCCTGCTGCTGGAGCCGCGCAGCCTCCTGGTCCTGCGGGAGGACATGTATGTCCGTTACCTGCACGGGATCCGACCCGCCGTCTCCGACACCATCACGGAGAAAGTGGCCAATGTGACAGCCTGTGGTATGGCACTTGGGGACGAGCTGCGCCGGGGAACCCGGGTGTCACTCACCATCCGCCATGTCCCCAAGGTGCTGAAAACAGCCATCTTCCTGGGCAGGAAGAAGTGAGGGAAGGCGTTTGCTTCCTTCCTTCCCACCCGGGCTCTTGGCTGAGAGCCGTGCTGTGAAACGCGCTGTTGACAGGGAGACCCAGAAATCGAAGGCTGCAGAGACGCCATCCTGCTGTGTGTTGGGAGAATGGCAAGAGCCAGCGCTGTGAGCATCCCACGTGCACGAGGAGAGAAGAGAATCAGCCTCTGGGCTCATCTGTACAAAGATGCAGAGCTTTGGACAGGAGGCAGCATGGCCTAGTGGTTAGCGGTGTCGGGACTCCTGGATTCTATTCCTGGCTCTGGGAGGGGAGTGGGGTCTAGTGGTTAGATGGGGAGAGGGCTGGGAGTCAGGACCCCTGGGATCTGTTTCCAGCTCTGGGAGGGGAGTTGAGGGTCTAGTGGTTAGAGCAGGGGATAGGAGCCTGGAGTCCTGGCTTCCTACTCCCTGGTTTTGCTGCTGCCTCGCCATGTGACTGTAAGAGGCTCTCCCTCCAACTGTCAGTGCCCGGGTGTCCCTAGCTATGAAATGGTGGGGGGCGGGGGCCGCTAGCAACTTGTAAAGCTCCCCAAGCGTCTCCAAAGCATGCAGCAGGGTCGCCTGCTCCCCTCCACGGTCAAAATCATTCGTGTCACACTGGAAACCTCAAATAAAGGCAGTTGGCCATTCCGCCTCGCTGATGGCGCCTCGCCGCTGCTCGAGGGAGCGCTTCTGTTTGTGCAGCTGGGCCCGTTTGCCCGGGCGGAGATCTCGCTGCCCTGCCTGCTGTTCGCACCGGTGCTCTCCGGATTGCTTGGGTGCGTGGTAGGTTAAACTGTGGGGGGGTTTGGGCGTGGGGGGCCTGGCTATTTGCTGCTCCCTTTGCAGGCTTGTTATTCTGCCTCCTGTTAGTCCTAAGATGCCACGGAGTTTGGGCTGACGGGGGCACGGGAGTTTGGAGCAGCCCGTAGTTAGCAGTGGGTTGGAGGTGGGTAGCTGGGTGCAGTGGGGAATCCAGCATGGAAGCCGGGGATACGAGGCACTGGCGTCTAGGACAATCAGTGACTTGGGGCTACTAGTGTTTGGATGATTTTGAGCTTCGGGGGCAGTCTTGGGAATTAGGACTCCTGGGTTCTATTCCTGAGTGGGAGGGGAGTGGGGTCTAGTGGTTAGAGCAGGGGGGGGTTGGGAGCAAGAGCTGAGAAGAGAGTGTGGTTTTGTGTTCGAAGCAAGCGGCTAGGAGTCAGGACGCCTGGGTTCTCGGCCTGTCCCTGCCCCGACTCACCCTTGAGCTTTGGGTGCCCCACTGTGTGCCTCAGTTTCCCCATCAGTACAATGGGGAGAAGATTGTACGTCAGCCCCCCCCGGAGGTGGGGCAGGAGACTTAAGTCACAAGTGTAGGTGATGGGCGGGAGATCCCCTGGTGGCAGCTGCTGCAGAAATGCACGGCGCTGCTGTCACCAGCTCTGAGAGTCACTATGGAAGAGCCACAGCCCAGCCGGCACAAGTGGGCCGTAGCTCCACGGAGCCCATGCTGACTTCCAGCCATTGGGAAGTTGGCCCTTATTACATTAATCAGACTTGAACAGCTTCCGAGGCGATTGGCTTAGAGCCAGTTTCAGCCCAGCTGGGCACCTGGTCCCTCGACTCTCCTGCTTTCCGCCTGGTGCTCAGGCACGAAGGATGTCTTGTGATGCTGCAGCATGCTGCTCGCCGGGGGACGAATGTGGCGCCTTGTGGGTGGCTGCAGCTGCCTCTCCTCTTGGCTCATTTTAGTAAGAACATACGGTAGCAGGGCTCGAAGAAATGGTGGCGGGGTCTCCTGGAGTGTGAACTCCCTGGCAGGAAGGATGGCTGGCCCAGGGGCCAGGGCTCTGGCCTTGGGGTTGACAGACTTGTGTTCAAGTCCTAGCTCTACCACTGCTTCCTCTGTGACCTGGGCAAAGTCACTTAGCTGCTCTGTGCCTCAGTTTCCCCATCTGCCACTGGCTGGTAATGTCACTGCTCTACCTCACGGAGGGGTTGTAAGACCCTCAGCTCCCCCAGTGGTGGGTGCCTGAGAAGTAGTATAGCTTGCTAGCCTTTCGTGGGCCTCCGCTCCTTTCCTAGCCATGTGGTATCAATCCTCTTGGGTGAAATGGGGCAGAGGGAAAGGCCGATGTGCTTAATTCCTTATTGGTCTCTCGGGGGCCAGATTCTAGCTCAGGGATTCATGAGTGTAAGTGACGGGAGATTGCCCAGTTCTCACAGCCTGTGCCAGGAGGCACTCTTTCTTCTTGTTCTGTGTTTTGTGCAGCGCCTGGCACAGTGGGGGCCTTGTCCACGACTGGGACTCCCAGCCACTGCCATAATACACTTAATAGCAACAGAAATGTACAGTGCTTGGCACAGAGGGTCCTGGTCTGCGAGCACGGCTCCCGGGTGCTATGATTATGTAAATAATCCCGTCTGCCCTGCTGTATAACCCAGGCGAGGGACACTCACCCAGCCGTTCCTGCACCCAGCCCCTATCTGGTGGCTGAGCTAGAGAGAACTGTCTAGCACCCCATCCAATCTTGATTTAGTGACCATAGCGATGGAGGTTTCTCCCCCATCCCTGGTCAGTTGTTCCTGTGGTTAATTCCCTCTCTCTTTAAAAATATGCATCTCATTCCCTGTCTGAATTTGTCCAGCTTCCAGCTGCTGGATCTTGGTCAGCCTTGGCTGATTGATGGAGCCCTCTGCTCACCGAGATCTGCTGCTGCGTAGTGCTTAGAGACCAGGATCAAGAGGCCTCTTAACATTCCCGTGGATAATGACACTCAGGCTGCTCTGTGCAATGTAAGTGGCACTTAAAGTGGGGGAAACAGCCCCTGAGAATCCCTCCACCCCTGCAAGATTCCTCCCCAGCCTAAACAGAAATAGCCTTAGGGCCCACGGTTCTGGCATAGAGGGTGGCGCAGGGGCATGGCTGGAGCACGCTGCACTTGGCCCATTCCCTGCTCCCCAGGGCTTGTGGGGGGTGTAGCATGACTTAGAGCAGCCTTGAGGTTGCTCTGACTGATGCAGAGCCCAGAACGTTGGGGCTTAAAGCCACTTCTTCCCCCACCCCTGCGCAAGGGCAGGAACAGGAGAGCTGAGGAGCCAACCTGAAGTTATCCCAGGGCTCTGAATTCTGCATGGTCTCCATTAGGTGTCTGCACTGGGCAGGGCCTGCCCCATCAGCCTGGCTCTTCCCTGGCTTGCACATTTCATTAGGCTATGGAGCGACAGCTTGGGTTGTGGGCAAGAAACTGGCTCCCCCAGTCGCTGAAATGCTAGAGATTGTTTTCCTAATGCAATGGCCAGAGTCTCCTGGTCTCTGGGAAAAGCCCATGGGGGCTGCAGTGACGGCGATAGAAGTGGGAATAGAACGCCGAAAGTCCTGGCTCCCAGCCCCTCGGTTTGGTCCAGGTCTGTGCACAGCTGGCACGTAAACCTACAGTGGGCCCAGCATATGCTTTAAACTGCTCAATATTTAAATAACCCATCTACTCTGGGCCAGTGCACCCAGCCATGGGCTGTTTACAGAGTAAGGTTATTGGAGCGTGATGGGGACCCTGATCTCTGTCAGGGTCCGGGCAGCACTGGGGTGATGGAGGGCCCTCATTTTGGTTGGCGTCTGAGCAGCGTCCATTGTGATGTGGGCCCTGAGCTTACTTGGGGTCTGAAACTGGCAGAACTGGGAAAGCAAACACCAGGGCTACGGAAGTCGTCATTGAGTGAGTGAGTCATCGCATGGACTTGAACTTAGGACAGTGAAAATCCACACAGCATGCTTCCTCTGGAACTAAAGGGGTAACTCCTTCAGCTGCTAGCTGTAGTAGACTGCTATCCTTCATGTAGCCACTGGAAGGGGCTGCCATACATGCTGTTCTAGTGTATTTCAGAAATCATGTTTTTTTGTTAAATCATCTGTCTTCCCACAAACATCTCGTTACATTTCCCTCCAACTTTCTAGGAAACGTCCTTGCAGACACACGAGCCTGCCTCTGAATTGTCAGACAGCTTTGATGTAGTGAGAGCAAAGTTAAGAGGGATGGGGCT
The DNA here is from genome assembly GCA_007922155.1 of Mesoclemmys tuberculata. NCBI lineage: Eukaryota > Metazoa > Chordata > Testudines > Chelidae > Mesoclemmys > Mesoclemmys tuberculata. The sequence continues at coordinate 2,669,377 of ML675698.1, read as the reverse complement.
AAAAGAGATCATGCCTCTTTAATGGTAAGTTTCAGTAGTTTAATGTGACAAGATTAGAGCCTTCATTGTTTGGCTGTAATGCAACCGGGGTGCCTTCTCATCTGTGCTGATGGTGATGGCCTGATTAAACCCTTTGGGGAACCCCAGTGCTTCACAGAGCTATTTTTCTTTTCTTTTCTTCCAATATCTGCCATCAGCCAGCTTGTTTGTGAAGGAAATTCTACCCCTTGAGCCTTCTGAAATCCCTCTAGTGCGTAGGGGTGATGTTGTGAGGCTAAAAGGCAGGGTTGCAACTCAGCAATTCTAGTTCTGTGGAGGTTTAGTAGCTTAGAGCTGGGAGAGATTGGAGCCAGGACTCCTGGGTTCTATTCCCGGCTTTCGAAGGGAGGGTAGTCTAGTGGTTAGAGCGGTGAGAGCCAGGACTCCTGCGTTCTCTTCCTGGCTCAGGGGGGGGGAGTAGAATCAGTGGTTAGAGCGGGGGGGGGGCTGGGAGCCAGGACTCCTGGGTTCTGCTCCCAGCACTGGAAGGGGAGGAGGCTCTAATGGTTGGGCATGGGGTATGAGAGACAGGACTCCTGGGTTTTATTCTTGGCTCTCACTGCCTCAGCATTTTTTTTTTATTTTTAGAGCAGTGACTTCCCCTTTCTGCACCTCAGTTTCCCCATCTCTAATTCGGGGCTAACGACACCTCCCTGGCGCTTCGCTGACCTCCCCCAAACGCTCTGACACCAGAGGCATCAAGTTCCCCAGCCTGTCTCTCCCTCGCTCCTCTAACAGCGAGCAGGCTGTGTCTGCCTGGGGCTGGGAATCTAGCCACTGAACTCGGTTCCTCTCTGCCCCTGGAGGAGATACACACACACATACCCCTGCCCCAGTTCATCGTGTGGCAACGCCCCAGTTTAATCCCTCGCCCTCCAAAAAAAACCCTGGGGCTGAACTGGTTAAGAATGAAGGACCTGATCCTCTCTGGACACAACTGCTTTGCATGCGTGAGATTTGTTTGAGCAAGCTGTGTGGCTGAGCTGGGCTCCGCTCCCTGTTACCTGTCAGGGGTAGGTCAGGTTACCTGGCACTTCTCCACCCTCCCTCCCCGTGCGCGCTCTGCCGCCTTTGTGCCATTCTCCCAGCCAGGCACCTGTCCAGCTTAGCTGCTCCGAGAGCTGGGAGAGAAACGGGAATAAAGCTCGCTGCCCACGCCCGTCCCCTCCATGCGGGTGGGGAGATGTGTCCCCTGGCCCTGGGCGGAGGAGGGAGCCGGCCTGTTAATGATTGATCCGCAGTAGCTGATGCAAAGGGTCCTCAGGTCTGGATCGAACCTTGTGGAGCTGCCGATCCAGTGGGTCTCGGAGGATAGAAATAAGCTGTCCGCTTTCCAGGTACGGCGAGGGCAGCAGCTGGGCGAGGCCACCGTCCCTGAGCCAGATGGAGCCCCCCGCGTTGCTGGCCCCTTCAATCTGCCTTTGGGGCTACTGCAAAGGGGGGGTGGCAAGTGGTGCCAGTCTCACCTGGTCGCATCTCTCTGTCTGGGGCTCAGGTCTCCAGCCCCCCAGTAATCCTCCCTGGGCCTATTTAGATGGTCAGATTATTGGGGCGGGGACTCTGTCTATGCTGCGCCTAGCACAATGGGGGCCCCTGATGTGCGGTGCTGGGAGTGGTCTGTGCTGCACTTGACACAATGGGGCACCAGGATCAGGCGGGGATCTGGGCAGTGTCAGGTGAGATGGGGTCCCTTTCGCAGCTGGGGCGTCTGGGCGGTACCGTAATACCCATAATAAACAGCAGCATGGGGGAACAAGGCTCCTTTCTTTCCCGGCAAAGCCGCCGCTGACTCCCATTGGGTTTGCGGGGCAGGGGGATGAGATTGTTATGGATGGGGAAGTGTTACCAGGAGCTGGATCTGAGGGGCAGGTGTGCACTCCAGGGTCAATATTTATTCTGTCCATTTACTCCTGGCTCTCAGGCTGGAGACGTGGCCTGGCCAATGACAAAGTACAAAGTTTGTGGCTTCCCTGGGGTTTACAGTATATCCTTGCTGGGACTGGTAGGGGGCACAGGCTTAAAGGGACATGCTGCCCAATAGATCAGGCACAAAATACTGCTTCAGCAACCTAGGATCGGTCCTTGTGTTATCGTAGGACCTACAGGCTCCAGTTTGCTAGGAGCTGTACTCGCAGAGTGAGAGAGTCCTTGCCCGGAGAAGCTCACAGCCTCAACAAAGTGTTGTTAGCCCCACTTTACAGCCTGGGAGCTCAGCCACTGTTTGGGAAATTGACTCACCCTTGGCTGGGCTGGGAAGAGAAGGCAAGGCAGGTCTCAAGGGTCATTCCAGCGTCTTATGCACACAGCCATCTTCTTTCCTGGGGGCTTTGCGTGGTCGGCACCTGCCAGGAGCAGGCCCTGACGAGCCGTGGTTTCATGCTGATTTTTGGTTTCAAAGGAAACGTTTAAACCTTTTTGTCTCTGAGCCCCCAACCTAGCAGCCTTCAGCCAGGGCGGAGAGCCCCCTCCTGTGTGGCTGACTAGCCGAACGTTTCCGGGTGATGATTATTCAACACTAGCTTCTGGTAGCAGTGTACTCGGTGTGATACAAATGCAGGCCCTGAACCTACAAACAGGGCCCTAGGAACAGACCCTTTGCACTCCACTGAGCCCCGGCGGCTTCAAATCCCTCAGGGCAGGTCTGCATTAGGAAACGAGGTGGGTATGTGTCGATGCAGCTAAACCAACCTCACTCCTGGTGCAGACGGCGCCAAATTGGCAGGCGAGTTCTCCGGCGGACACGGCTACCGCCTCTCAGGGAGGTAGATTTACCTACCTTGATGGAGAAGCCCTCCCATCGGTGTGGGTAGCATCTTCACCGAGGTGTTAGTGGCAGAGCTACAGCGTTTTAAGTGTAGCCCTGTATCAAAGCTCATCATCTTGGGTCAGTGACTGGCTCGCTCTGTGTCTGGGCAGCGCCTGGTATGACGGGGCCCTGATCTCGGTCATTGTGTGTCTGGGCGGCGCCCGGCGCGACGGACCCTGATCTCAGTTGCTCTAAACTCCACTTTAATATAAAGAATAACGTTGGACCAACCATGCTGTCTCCCTGTGAGTTCGGCTGCCCCTTGTAGCCCAGTTGTTTCAAATTCCTAGAACTGGGGTTTGGTAGCTAGAACAGAAATAATCTGGTGTTTCTCTGGTGGCTGCCTTCCAGGGCTTGGCGTCGGGATGGAAACGCTGCTTATCTCGCCCCACTGAAAGGAATTTGTGGCAACTCAAGAACCACCCTCTTGTCTTCCCACCTTGGAATCTAACTGTGACTAGCAAAGGCTGCTGGTAAGAGAGAGCCATCCCTTATTTCTTATTCAACAGATAAATGGCAAATTATTTTCTGGGAAACAGAATGGGGGGGGCGATTATAATCCCCGGCTCTTATCAGCTGTAGACCTCAAAGTGCTTTACAGGGGAGGGCTGTGTCAATACCCCTGTGTTTACAGATGGGGAAACTGAGGCACAGAGCTGCGATGTGACTTGCCCAAATGACTATCCCTGCTGTTGTCGTTTGCAGCTGTGCAACTGCTACCCAGTCAGAATGGTTGATATCATGAAGCCTGTCTGCTTGGGGTCCTCGTCTATTTCACTTTGCAGCCCCTCCGCCCCCCGCAACCTCCCCACGTTCTCTCCAAAACAGGGACAAAATCGGGGTCAGAGTCGAGGGGTGGCGGGATCCGGGATTTCACACTGAGGCTTGGGAAGATCAGGAAGCCGGCTCGAAGGGTTCAACTTTATTTTCTATCACGGTGGCGGCTCGGGGCTCTGCTCAGGGCCCCATCGTGCCAAGACTGGTCCCTGCCCCAGCGAGCTGTTAGTCTAATTAGACAAAGGGTGGGAGGGGAAACTGAGGCACAGAGAAAGGAAGCGACTGGCTGAAGGTTGTCGGCAGACCTGGGAATAGAACGGAGGTCTGCAGAGTTCCAGCCTAGGGCCGTGCCCCTTGGATCCCACTGCCTCCCTTGTTTGCATGTCTCCACCTGTTGCCTTCTGCCAAATCCCAGGGCAGTAAAGGTGCTAGGCCGAGGGAGACCCTGTACTTGGAGCGATGAGATAAGCACGCCTGGTTTTCAATAGCCAACGATGACCCTTTGGATGTGGTGGTGATGGTGGGAGATCAGTGGGTGTAAGGTGCTCCAGAAGGGGTGAGAGCTGGGGGTCGGGGGCAGTCGTAAGTGCCGGGGAAGCTGTATGAATGTGAGTGATTTGCCAATGGTTTTGTATCAAGAGGACATAATTCTGTCAGGACCTGGCCAGCGCTTTGTGGTGTTTAGATAAGTGCCGGACTCAATCGTCCGCAGCGCTGGCTGCCTACACGAGGCTGGGAAGGGCTGAGGGTTGCCTTTAGTGCAATGGTCTGAAATGGGGGAGTGCTTCCCCCACCCTGCCCCGCCGTGCAGTGGTATGAAAGGGGGCCCCATAGGAGAAGCTAAACCGTGTGGGAAAGGACTGGCTGGATTTTGGATCCCCCTATGTGAGCGCTCCATATGGCGTTACCTGTAATGAGTGGATGATGCGGGCAGATCTGGTGCCATCTGGGAAGTGGCCGCACTGCGCAGTGATCCAGAGGATCCAAACACCTGATACCCAGAGCCACCAGGGGCCTGCCCGGCTTCTCTCCAACACGGAGAGAAATCCAGGGTCAAAGCCCAGGGGTGTCGCGATCCGGGGTCTCACCCGGGGCTTGCAAAGCTCGGGCTGTTCCCTGGACGTGGGATCAAGGCTGCGTAGAAAAATCCCACGTCACTTCCAAACCACGCTAGTTAGTTATGCTGCCATTGCACCCAGGGGTGTGTTGAGGACCCGTCATGCCAGGTGCTGCGCGGTCGGAGAGAGAGGCCGTCTCTGCCCCGGGCTGGGTGTGACTGCGCGTGAGGACTTTCTTGCCTCCACTAGGGACCGTAGTGTTGTGTGTGTAACTCTCTTCTGCTGTGTGGTGCATCTAGCATTTTCCAGGCCCCTCTCAACCCCGCTGTCTCCAGCAGATTGCTGGTGCCCCGGGGGGGTGGGGACCTGCCGAGGAAGGTGACGGCCTGGTGCCCTTTTGTTTTGCTCCTGCAAAATGCACAGGGAAGGGCTGGGAGAGTTGTTTACAAATATCTTTTTTTTTTCCCCTCCTTGGTTGTTTTCCCTTAGAAATATCAGGAAGGGCCAAGCTGGGTGTGAAGAAAAGAGAAAGGGACAAGGGGAAACTTAGGCACAGAGCAGGGCTGTGACTAGCCCAAGGGGCCAGTGGTGGAGCAATGGTTTAGAACACAGCGTGGCATAGAACCCTGCAATCCGACCCAAATCCGATCGAACCAATTACAAGTGTCAGGTCTGGGTCACTTCCTTCACTTCCTGGCCATGGGGTTGGCAAAGGGTCGGGGTTTCTATGGTCAGAAAATGGCAGGGCTCGGGTCTGGTTCGGGCAGAGAACAGCCACAGCGCAGTGCGCTCAGGCCAGGCCCCTGATCCACGCTCTCTGGGCCCTGGGCGGCAGAGAATAGCCACCTCGCAAGGCCATGCCCAGGGATGCAGTCCTTATACCAGGAGCGGGGTGCAGGACCTTTATACTAACTCCACGCCAGCCGGGGGCTGTGATTCTCTGGGGCTGTTTCCACCCCAGTGTGGCACAGAGGAGCCTAAGCGTGCCTGAAAATCAGGACCTACTTAGGCCTTCGTTAGCCTCTTTGCAGGCTCACAGCCCCCCACATGGGGCTCAGAATCATCCCGTGTGCTACAGAATGAAACCCAGAGAGGAGCGATCGGATCCTTGCGTTGTGTGCCTGCGCGTGAGGGGATGGGAGAATTCTGGATCCTTCTGCATTTTTTTTTTTTGGCCCCATCTTCAGTGATCTGGAGCTTGTTTGCAGAACTCTTGGTGTGTTTGCTCAGGAATTAAGGACTCCTCCAGCTGTGTCCTTCCAGACGGCGGGGCGGCCGCAGTGGAGTGGCCCATCCGGATGGGGAAGCAAAGGAGACCGACGCTATTAGACGTGCGGCGTGCTGTTGAAAGCAATCCTGTGTCACATTGTATTTGTGGCTTGGGACAACACAGGAGGGGAATGGTTGGAGCAGTAGGTGCTGGGCACCAGGACTCCTGGGTTCTTTTCCCAGCTATCCGAGGACAGTGGGGTCTAGTGGTTGGAGCAGGGAGGCCTGGCGTCAGGACTCCTGTGTTCTATCCCGAACTCTGGCAGGGGAGTAGGGTCTGGTGGGTTAGGCAGGGGCTGAGAATGAGGACTCCTGGGTTCTTTTCCCAGCTATCCGAGGGGAGTGAGGTCTAGGGGGTTAAATCAAGAACTTCAGGTGTTGGGGTTCTATGGGGTATTTTAAAGTAGGTAGCGCAGGAAGCTGTTAGGTGTATTATGGTAACATCTAGCTGGCCCTGTCATGTAGAGAGAGACACAATGCAAGGAACTGATTGTTCCCCTCTGGGTTTCGTTCTGTAAGGGGGGGAGGGGGAAGGGGTATGATTCTGAAACCCCCCCCCACCCATGAGGGACCGGGAATGCTGGGGTCTAGTCCTGGCTGTGCCCCTGGCTTTCTGTGGCCTTGACATGTGGCTGAAGCTCACACAATGCTGGGCACTCCAGTGTCCCCACAGTCTGTCCCCGGGATGGGTCTAGCCAGCGCCCCGTTCTGTCCCATCTCCTCCACTCTTCCCCTTGCCAGTTGTGCAATGCTGGGCAAGGGGGGATCCTCTCCTGCGCCTGGTGGCGATCGCCTGACGCCCCGAGGCCAGGATCCAGCTGGCTAAAGAAGCAGGTGGCCTGGAAACTGCTGAGCCACAAGCTGGGCTGGGCTGGGGCGAGTCCTGGTCCCTGCGGCACAGTAAACACGTCACGTGCTGGTTGGCACAGAAGCAGCTAAGCAACAAACAAGCAGCCAAGGAACAAACAAGGTTTCCCTGGCCTGTGAAGGAGGCGGCAGATGAAAGGCAGCTCCCCGCTGGCTAGTCGGCTCTGTTTGTGGCGGGCGTTGCAGCAGGCAGGCCGAGCTGTAGAGACGAGATCCTTGGGCCGGCAGGGAGCTGGGTGCTGCACGCTGGAGTTTTAGAGCTGGCACCGGCCAGGGGCTGGTGGGGTGAGACCCCTGCCTGTCCCGCTGCCCAGGGCCGTGTCCTTGTTTCTTTGTGCTCCCCCTGTCTGTCTCCACCTAGTCTTGTACTTGGATTGGAAATGCTTTAAGGAGGGGACTGTTGTACTGTTCTGTTTGTACAGCACCTAGCACAATGGGTCGTGGGCCACTGCTGGAGTACCCTATGCCCTACCATAATACACTAATAGCCATCAAAATGTACAGTACCTTGCACAATGGTGTCCTGGTCCATGGTTGAGGTGCCTACATACAACCATAATACACCTAATAGGAATGAAAATGTACAGCTCCTAGCACACTGGGGTCCTGATCCATGACTAGGGCTCCTAAGCACTACTGTAATATACCTAGTAAAAATACTGTTGCCCCTTTGGCCTGAGCAACTTAGCAAATATCTGGGGGCCTTGCAGGTTTCTTGCCGTTAGGAGGGAAAATCAGTGGTGGTCAGGTGTTGTCTCGGCAGCGTTGTGTGTGCTGACACACAACACGCAGAGATTCCTGTTTCCCTGAACACAGTAGGAAGAAACAGCAGCCTACAGAAATCCCCCTGTCTGCCCCTCCAGTGAGCTCTGGCCCAAGAAGCCCCGTCCCTCAGCTGCCTTTCAGGGTCACATTCATCATTCTTGCTTCAAGGTGTCAGCCAGTCGCTGCTTGCAGGGCCAGGAAGGGTTTTTCCCCATGCTCAGTTGTAAGCTGGGCCCCATGGGGGGAGTGTGTGTGTGGACGAGACATTGGCTGGGCTGGACTAGCACTCTCGGGTGGTCTTAGGTACCTGGCTGATGGGTTTTGCTCACATACTCAGGGTCCAACTGAGGCCCAGATTTGGGTCCAGGAAGAAATTTTCCCCAGGTCAGATTGGTGGGCGCCTTGGGTTTTCTTTGCCTTCCTCTCCAGCATGGGGCACGGGCCATCTGCTGGGATCATCCGGATGTGTCTCACCTAATCCATTCTCTGCCATGGCGGGGGCCTTGGGCACTGCTGGCCCCCTTGGCTTTGTTACCAGGTTTGCCCATCACCTTGGGGTGCGCTCATTTATTAGAGTATTTATGTTGCTGGGGTCTTTGTAAGTCTATCAATGTAATGATTTTTTCTATCTGGAGCTCTAGATCTCCATTCCACAAGGCCCTCCCTCAATGGGGCTACCCTCCAGGGCTTAGTTTCCACAGGGCTGAGTTCTTCCAGCCCAAAATCCATTGAAAACAAACACACGCTGGGTCGGAGCAGGCAGGGTCAATCCATACTCCCAAACTGACACCCGCATGTGCCATGGACTCAGCACATCCCCGCTCCCCCCGTCTCATGTCACAGTTGGCAATCTAGCTCAAGTTTGATCACAAAAGTCAGGTTTAGAAAGTTACACATGGGGAGAGAGAGAGGGAGGGAGACTTGGGGTCTCAGTGAAGCTTGACCCGGTCGAGGTTCCCAGGTGTTCTTTGGAGAGTGCTCGAGACAGGCAGAGCCCCAACGCAATCAGTCAGAAAAAAGGGGACGTCCCCATGGAGCTGGTGCGGTGTTGGGATCCAGGCACCAGAACCGAGGTTTGGACTTGGGTAGGGGTTTTTGTAGGGAAATGACACTGGGTCGGAGAGCAGGGTAGGGCGAACCCTAGGTTGGTTTGTGGGTAAATGGTGGCTCGAGGGAGTAGACCCGAGTGGTTTTGTTTAGGCTACAATAGGAACGGATCATTCCTGGCCGTGGGTGATGTTACTCCACGGGAGCTGACAGTGCAATCAGGCAGATTTGGTGTTGTGGATGCTAATAAAGGGTTCGTTCCTAGAACTGGTCTGGTAACTGCGGAGCTGGGGGTGTGCAGACATGGGTCCATTAACATCGGTAGCAGAGATACCCATCATGCAATGCTCCCCAGCTTCTCTGGTCCCAGAGTTCAGTGCGGTCCCTGCCTTGGAATCTCTGTTCTCTGCTCTGAATTCTAATGGAGATGCCTCCCTGTCCCTTCTTTGATGCAAATGAGGCAAGGGGAGTTGCCTTAATCCTGTCACCCTTGTCCAGAGGGGTTTAGTGTGTCTCCCGCTGCCATTTCATTGCTTTTTGTAAGTTTTTCTCGGATCCATTTTGGTTCAGGCTGGGGGGAGGGGAGGTCCCTTCGTGCGTCAGACCGGCTGGGTACGGTGCCCTGGTTCCCCAAGAACACACAGCTGACAGGTAACCGTCTCTGCCTGTACTTCACAGTTCGATCTCCCAGGGACTGAATTGCTGAGGTGTCACTGGCATTGTGGAGCTTAGCAAAGGGCTATGGGGCGGAACTGAATGTCCCGTACGGTGCTCTGCTGGGGGCAGAAGAGCTGATTTAATACTCCTTGCTGGCCTGAAACTCTGTTCTCCAGGCACTCTGCCTCCAGCAGAGACGCCGAGCGCCCCTTCTTGCCCGTGCATTGGCAACCACGAGCTTAGCTCGGGCGGGCGTCCCTCCTTGTCGGCAGCTGCCTTCACTGCGGGAGGGGGCCTGGACTGGTCATGAAGGAGGCGGCTGGCAGTGAGATCTCAGCGAGATCTCGGATTGTCGTTGGATCCCAGGCTCTGCAGGTGACTGACATTGGCCCCTGTCAGCAGACCAGCCCTAACGGCAACTGGAGCCGTTCCATGACATGGTCCCGTGGATGTTGAATCTAGACACCTTCAGACCAGAAATAAGGCACAGATTTTAATGGAGAGTCTAATTACCTCTTAGAACAATTTACCAAGGGTCATGGAGGATTCTCCATCTCTGACCGTAGGAAGGGCCGTAGCACGTCAGACCAATGATCCATCTAGCCCAGTATCCTGTCTTCCCACAGTGGCCAATGCCAGGTGCTTCACAGGGCAATTTCAAGTGATCCATCCCCTGTCATCTGGTCCCAGACTCTGGCAGTCAGAGGTTTCGGGACACCTGGTGCATGGGGCTGTCTCCCTGACCACCTTGGCTAGTAGCCATTGATGGACCTACCCTCCATCAACTTACCTAATTCTTTTTTGAACTCAGTTATAGTTTTGGCCTCCACAACATCCCCTGGCAAGGAGTTCCACAGGTTGGCTGTGTGTTGGGTGAAGAAGCACTTCCTTGGGGTTTTGTTTTAAACTTGCTGCCTATTAATTCCATTAGGTGACCCCTGGTTCCTGCATCATGTGAAGGGGCAAATAACACTTCCCTCTTCACTTTCTCTGCCCCTTCGTGATTTTATAGACCTCTGTTATATCCCCCCTTCTTTTCTAAGCTGAATGGTCCCAGTCGCTTTTTGAGATTGAATTGGCAATTGTGAAGTCCGGGTTGGGTGTTTTCTTAGGAGCTCTGCCCTGGAGGCTATGGGGGGGCAGGTCTCTGGCCTTTGCCATATACGGGGTCAGATGGGATGGCCACAACAGGCCCTTCTGACCTTGGATTCTGTGAAGCAAGATCCCCAGCAGGCCGTGACACCAACGGAAGCCGAATGAAAGGGCCCCGCATGCGATTTTATTTTCCTTTGCAGGGCGTCTTTAAAAAGTCTCCCCTCCCCTCTGTCCACCCTTCCCACCCCCCAACTTGGTCTCCCCTCGCGCCAGAGCTAAGTGTCCAATTCCTGGGGCCTTGGTCTAGCTCTGCCACTGACTAAACATGCCAGGCCCTTTGCTGGCGAATGGCTCCTGACCCGAGCCTGGCAGCCTCCGTTTAGCCCTTTGACTTCCCGCCTGTTCCTGTTTTCTCACTTGTTCCCCAAAATCAGCTGAGTCCCGGCCTGATGACTCCTGCCCTTCGGCTGTGAGGGCCTTTCGCCCTGGACAGGCTTGCACCACCCATGTCCCGGGACCCAGATATTGCCCCCTTACGCAGCCAGAGGCCGTGCAACGTGACGGCAAAGGTGCTCTTAGCCCAGCCCCTCCCCCAGGGAGCACAGGCCCCGACTGCCATTTGTCCCAGCCGTGCATGTGGGGCAGGGCTGGGGGCGGTGGCTTTACGCCTCCTTTGCACTCTCGATATCCTTGGCCCTTTTGTGTCTGTTAGAGCAGCCTCACCGGCTAGCTGCTCTAAGTGACCTGGGGGGCAGCGAATAGCCCCAGCGCAGTGCGCATCCACCCCCTATGGGCCCTGGGGGGCAGAGAATAGCCATAGTGCGGTGTGCCCCAGCCACATCCCCAGTCTGTCCCTATGGTCCCTGGGGGGGCAGGGAATAGCCACAGCACAGTGTGCCCAGCCCCGCCACTGATCTGCTCCTTATGCATCTCCATACTGGCTGGGGAGACCCCCTGTATGGAGTGGGGGGGGGAGGGAGAGGGCAGATTGTCAGGGGTTTGTTTCCACCCATTCCGAAGCTCCTCTGTGCAGTGACACCCGTCCCCGCCCCGCTCCGGGAACAGCTCGGATTGGGGGCCTCCTCGGGGTAGCTGTAATTTACGAGAGCAGAGCGTTCTCCCTGGGGTGGCGGGATTTTCTCTACACCTGTTGCCCTTAGGACTCTTGCTTCCTGTCTCCCCACCAGGGAACCCACCTCGGGTTCTGGCCGGCCCTGCCGTGCGGCTCTCCCAGCGCTGCGGGCGGCTGCCCTGTTACTCAGGTGAGAGTCATTTGTGCCGAGACAGGCTTGGCTGGACCCACTCCCAGGAGAGGCAATCATGCGCCCTTTGCCAACGCCCAGGCTTTGTCCAGACGCCCAGCCAGCCCTGAGATGCCTGCCCCCGTGGGGCTTGTGAAGGGGGGAGCTGGAGATGCAAGAGGACGGTGGGACCAGGGGCTTGGGCCCCACTCCTCTCAAGCCTCGGCTGCTCCCTGCAGACGGAGGGGAGCCGGCACCTGACGCGGCCGGCTGCAGCGTCTGCGTGGCCTCCGTGGAGAAAAGGATCAGGTGAGCTGGGCTCCAGGCTCTGGTAGGCGGGAAGGGAGGAAGCGATGACCCGTATCAGGGTGTGGTGGGGGGCTGTCAGCCTCTCTGTGCCCTGCCGTCTGCAAGATGGCCAATGACCCGCCCCATCCCAGAATCGTTTGAGGATGCAATGGATTATGGGGGTTTGGGGCCTGGGGTTACTTTTTGGGGTGGGGAATCATTTTGTAGGCAGCAGGAAAAAGAAAGAATGATGGGAGAGGGTTGGGGGGGGCAGGGAGAAGGAGAGGGCTGTGGTGGAGTGGGGGGGGAAGGGGGCTGGTGAGGATGTTTATACCTTAGGGATGCCCAACAGCCCCGTGCCAAGCTGCCAGGCCCTTTCCCCGCCCGGTCAGTAACAGTTGGTGTCGCAGCCCGTGTTCATGGTGCCTGGGGTGCGGGCAGGGCCTCCAATGGGGGGGGAAGGGCTCGCTTTACAGGGGCCCAGGGGCCCAGCCCGCGCTGCAACCCCCATTATGGGAGGGGGCCCATGTTAACTTTTTCAAGCCCAGTAAAACTTTTATGCTTGGGCCCCGGGTGCGGGCCAGGCCATGGCGATGGGGGGCCATGGTCGCCGTGCGCCGAGTGAGGCTCCTCTCTGTCTCCCCGCAGGGCCGAGCAGGCCTGCCGGCTGTGTGAGCACATCCTGGACTCCCTGTCCCGCTTCCAGGACTGGCTGCGGGCGGCGGAGCAGTGGGCCGCCTCCCCCGCCTCCTCCCAGGTGCCCTTCGCCGTGGCCAAGGAGGAGCTCAAAAAGTTCGAGGTGAGGAAACCGCGGGGCGGGAATGGGGGGGGCGGGGGCAGCGTGGCCCAGGGAATAAAGCGCGAGACTGGGACACAGGACACCTGGGCTCTGGCCATAGCTCTGCTGCCTTCTTGCTGAGTGACTTTGGGCCGGTCCCCTCCCCCCTCCATGCCTCAGTTTCCTTTCCCACCCTTTGTCCATTTAGCCTTGGGCAGGCTTGGTGCGGCAGTGGGCACATGGAGGGGGATGTCGCTGCTACCGTAATGCTCAGAATAAGGCCCAGCACAATGGGGCCCCGTGTCCGGATGCAGATATAGGTGCTACTGTCATACGTATCGTAAGGCCCAGCGCCATGGGGCCTCGATCCTGGGTAGGTGCTACCATAATATACATAGGAAGACGAGGCACGAGGGGAAGGCAGATGCTACTGTATTACACCTAGTAAAGCTCAGCAAGATGGAGCCACAAAAGCCAACAGGAATTATAGATGCTACCGTAATACACCTAACAAAGCCCACCATGATCATGGAATATTAAGTCGGAAGGGACCTGAGGAGGTGTCTAGTCCAACCCCCTGCTCAAAGCAGGACTAACCTCAGATAAATCATCCCAGCCAGGGTTTTGTCAAGCCGCAGCTTAAAAACCTCTAAAGCTGAAGATGCCACCACCTCCCTAGGTAACCCATTCCAGTGCTTCACCGCCCTCCTAGTGAAAAACTTTTTCCTAATATCCAACCTAGACCTCCCCCACTGCAACTTGAGATCATTGCTCCTTGTTCTGTCATCTGCCACCACTGAGAACAGCCTAGCTCCATCCTCCCTGGAACCCCCTTTCAGGTAGTTAAAGGCTGCTATCAAATCCCCCCTCGTTCTTCTCTTCTGCAGACTAAACAGGCCTAGTTCTCTCAGCCTCTCCTCGTAAGTCTTGTGCCCCAGCCCCCTAATCATTTTTGTTGCCCTCCACTGGACTCTCTCCAACTTGTCCACATCCTTTTTGTAGTGGGGGGCCCAAAACTGGACACAATCCTCCAAATGCGGCCTCACCGATGCCGAATAGAGGGGAATAATCACTTCCCACGATCTGCTGGCAATGCTCTTACTAATGCAGCCCAATATGCCATTAGCCTTCTTGGCAACCAGGGCACACTGCTGACTCGTATCCAGCTTCTTATCCACTGTAACCCCCAGGTCCTTTTCTGCACAACTGCTGCCTAGTTCGTCGGTCCCCAGTCTGTAGCTGTGCATGGGATTCTTCCCTCCTAAGTGCAGGACTCTGCACTTGTCCTTGTTGAACCCCATCAGATTTCTTTTGGCCCAATCCTCCAATTTGTCTAGGTCCTTCTGTATCCTATCCCTCCCTTCCAGGGTATCTACCACTCCCCCTAGCTTAGGGGCCTCAAACCCCCTTGGTGACTGCAGATGCTACCATACGACACCTAATAAGGCTCACTACAATCCTGGGATGGGCACGGTGGCTGCTACGGTAATGAGCATGGGGCAGTAGGTGGTACTGTACCTGTTACGTAACACCAGAAGAAAATGAATGATCTCTTCGTTTGCTGGTGACGTCAGTACAGCCAACGTAGGGCAGGGTCGGCAGGAAGCATCTTGAAAGAGACCTCGGGAGGCAGGCAGTAGCCGAGGGGTCTTTTTGTGTTGGGTTTAAGCCCTTTTATTTCGAAGGTGCCAGCAGGAGCTGAACACACACAAGATGAAACAAGTGAAACATTTATAATCCCCGGTCCTTCCCCTTGGCCAAAGGAGAGGGAGGGCTCCTGTTTTCATAGCTCGTCAAGGATCTCAAGCGTTTATTTAATCTCATGTTTCTGCCCCCGGAGCTGGGTCTCAGTTGTTTCCATTTGACAGATGGGGAAACAGGGATAGAACGATTTACCCCGGAGTTACACAGTGGGAGAACTGGAAGTCCTGCTCCTTGCTGTAACTGCTCTCACCACTAGCCCCCACTCCCCTCCCACAGCTGGGAATGGAGCCCAGGAATCCTGACTCCCAACCCCCCTGCTCTGACCTACTTGCCTCCTCCCAGAGCTGGGAACAGAAACCAGGAGTCCTGACTCCTAGCCCCTTGCTCTAACCACTAGCCCTTACTCCCCTCCCAGAGCTGGGAACAGAACCCACAATATACTCTGCAGATCAGCACAGAGGGGGGCCTGTAACACACACTCCCCAGAGGGAAACAACCGCAGTATCTTACAACAGCACAACTGCTGATGAATTTATCCTCACAGCCCTCCCCTTCTCCCCCCCCACCCCAAGATAGGGGAGAATTATCCAAATTTTACAGCTGGGGAAACTGAGGCATAGTGCAATGAAGTGACGTGCTAAGTCTGTGGCAGAGGCCAGCATCAAAGCCAGTCCTAATCCAGTGCTAGCACTGCAAGGCCGCTCTTCCTCACCTGTGCTGGTGTCCCTTTCTCCCTCGAGGTGCTGCAAAGGCAGATCCAGGAGAAGCTGCACCCTCTGGAGTCCTTAAACAGGCAGTACCGGCAGCTGGTTCAGGCCAACAGCTGCGGTTTGCAGGGCCGGTGGCTCAGAGCCGTGGTCCAGGAGAGCAACGAGGGCTGGGACAACCTCCAGAAACGAACTGCTGCCATCATCAAGAGGCTAAAGGTACCAGGGGGCTAATCCCAGGGAAGGAGGGAGGGACACCGTCACAGTGGGGAGGGAGACGTGATGGGCCTATAAACCTGCCCCTTGTTACAGTGGGGTTGCCTCACTCAGCAGTCAGGTAAACGGTTCAGATCCTTAGCTGGTGTAAATGAGTGCAACACTGATTTACATCAGTGGGGGGATCAGGGCCCATTGAGTCCAATGGCGAGAGGGCTGGTTCACACCAGAGGGGCATCTGGCCCAGAAAGTGAAATTGAACAGGCCCAGATTCGCACCACTAGGCTAAGCAAGATGCAAAAAACACCAACGGTCAGAAACTCAGGGGTTCCTCTGAATGCTAATCGTTTGCTAACCAGGTGTGTTGTGATAGCGCCTGGGCCAGACGTCCTGTGAACCCCGAACAAAAAGATGGTCTGCCCCAAATTGATTCTTGGGCGTCAGGCGAAAACAAAGAGGGGCGGTTAAAAATTACCAGCCGCTTTTGCAAGCGTGTCTGTCGAGAATTCAAAACCCCATCCCTTTATTATAACGAGTAACCTCCAGTGTCGTTAGCGATAGGCGGAAGGACACTGGAACGGGTATATAAATGGTGCAGGTGTCCTGAGGTCCAGCTTCCTGCTAAACCTGCTGGCTCTCGTTGATTTTTGCTATTTGTTTGTTTCTCCCTGCCCCCCAAGCATTTTGTCAGCCAGCGAGAGGAGTTTGAGTGGGAGCGGGAGGCGGTGCAGGTACAGCTGACGGAGCTGGATCTGCGGCTCACGGATGTGGAACACTTCTCTGGCGGCAGCTCCCTTGACAAAATGATACAGTTGCAGGTAAAATGGGAGCGTCCTCTCTGGAGAGAAGGGATCGGCGAGCGTTTATATACTGTATGGGCCCCTTGCAGCTCCCGGCTGCATCCATGCCATCTAAGAATGATCTTGCATGATGTGTGTCCAGTATGCTGGGGCGCTGGTCTGTGGGGAGAAGGGTGAGGGTTGCTCTCCCCTTTGAATCAGTACTGATCCCAATGCGGTGAGATAAACAGCTGCCATGTCCCACCCCAGCGGGGGCTGCAATTCCATGCTGGGTGAAGTAATCCTTGCATATTCTTCCCCTAGCCTTTCTCAAGGGGAGCAGGGAGGGCTCATAACTCGTGAGATATAAGTTAATGTCTATGACAAGCTTTGAAAGCCTTCAATGGGAAGGGCAGTCAGTTGGCAAATAGCCACAGAACAGTGGCACAGTAGCACGGACAGACTGACGGGAAAGCTCACACGCACGCCTGATCATCTGTTTACACAGAAAATGTCGGTTCATCGAAGGGGAAATTTATTCCTACATAATGACGTACAGGTGAACTGGTTTCGGGTGACTACGTTTCACTTAACCTCTTAGGTGCTGAGCTGCCAATACATTTCAGGGCCTTCGTTCAGATGGACAGTGGTGATCTAAAAAATGCATGGGCTTGGGAGGGTCGCATGTGCCGGTTTGTCGGGGAATCAAGACGGGCTAGCTCCAGCTTAGAGATATTTACTCCCAGTGTTGCTACAAAGATCTCCAAGCACCTTAATAAATTCAGCCCCTGAGGGATGAGAGTCCGTATCCTCCTCTTGGTTTTATAGACGGGGAAACTGAGGTACGGGTGGGGTGTGGGGAAGCAATTCTGCCAAAGGCTCACAGCGAGGCTAGCAAGGAATAGAACCCAGGAGTTCTGACTCCCGGTCGCCTCCTTCAAACATGAGCTCAGACTTCCCCAAAGCCTGGAGTTGTTCAGATCAGGGCGGGTCTCATATCTACCGGGAGGTAAACACATCTCTCCAGAGTCATTTTCATGCCTCCTTTGTCTGTCCCTGACTCTCCACACACACCCCACCCCACTCCCTCGGGAGCTGGGGCTTGGACCCTTTCACCCAAGTCACTCGTTCCCATCTGAGCTTGGTCAATAGAAATTGAAATGTGGTGAGTGTTTCCTCTGGGTAGGCAGTTTGCGGGCCTGTGTGAGATGAATTTGCTGGGCCTCAGGCCAGCAGAAAACTTGCACTCCTTTTCTTCCAAGCGAGAGATCCCTAGCTCTGGTCTCAGCAGATCTCACAGCGCTTCCCAAAGGAGGCGGTGTTGCTCTCCCCTTTTTACAGATGGGGAAACTGAGGCACAGAGCAGAGATGTGAGTTGCCCCAGGTCACCCAGCTGGCCACATTTCCTGAGTGCCAGCCCAGGGAACTTGGTCAGCAGGCCGTACTGCACCCACTCCTCTGTCCGTGTGGACTTTGTCCTTCAGTTGAAGGCACTGAGCAACAGGAAAATATCCAAGGGCTGATTGGTTGCCCGGATCCCTGCCCCGCCTCCAGCGCTGTGCACTGGCGGGAGGTGGGAACAGGTGTTGATGTGCATTGCCAGACCTGGCCTTGCTCAAACCAGCCAGCGTCTGTTTCAGTGGAAACCTGGTGGGACACCAGATCGATACCGAGATTAGTTTATTGCTTCCATTTAGCAGTTGCACCTGTCCCTGGACCGCTGCAGAGCGTGTAATAAACACAGCAGCTGCCGCCACCTGTGACCTTGGGCGGGGAGCTGCTCCCTTCTGGCACGCTCAGCAGGGCCGGGGCCCGGAGGGGCGGCCGCACCCTGCCGGCGTTGGGATGGGTGGATTGGTTTGGTCTCGCCCTGCTCTCTGGGGCCGTGCTGCAGGGAGCAGGGTGGGGGGCTCGTCAGGGGGCGCTCTCCCCTCAGCGCAGCACTAGGGGGCGCTGCGCTGTCGGGGGGGGTTTGTGGGCCAGGTAAGATTCCCGGGGTGGTTTGCGTGGCATGATGAGGGTCCAGCCCCATGGACTTGGCCAGTGCCCCGTCCCTGTCCCAGGAGTTCCAGGAGGCCGTGCAGTCCAACACGGAGCGGCTCGACTGGCTGCTGGTGTCCGGCGAGCAGCTGATCCAGCGGAGCGAGCCGCAGGACGCCGAGATCCTGGAGGACAAGCTGCAGGAGCTGAGCGCCTACTGCCAGGAGGTCTTCTGGCGCGTGTCCCGCTTCCGCCGCCGGCTGGTCAGCAAGAGGCTGGTACGTGTGGGGGGCAGCCCGTTCCACGGGGCCCGGCGGCTAAACCCCGACCCCGTGCTGCAATCCCAGCCCCTCGCCCCAGCTGGCCAGGGGGCACTGTTCAGTAAGGGGGTGGGGGCACAGCAGGAGGCGCTCTCCTCGCGCATTCAGGGCTGGGCCCAGGGCGGCGGTGGGGGGCGCTGTGCTGCAGGAAAGGGGATGGGGGCACAGACGGGGGCTGACTCCAGTTGCCGTGCTGCAAGGAGGAGTAAGGGGGGCTCTCGCCGTCGGCACATCCCCATGGCCCAGGCTTGGTGGCAGCGGTTGCATTGGTTGTGCTGGTGCAGGGAGGGGCCTAGGGTCTGCATGCTGGTGGTTGCAAGATTTGGGCTATGAAATGCCTGGATCGTGGCCAAATTTCCGTGTGAACCGTTGCATTTCCACTTTCTGAAGCTCCCCCTGCCATTTCAGCTGGTCACAGTTTCTTGGCTTCCACTCCTAGACTGTTGTGCGACGTTGCTCTGCGGCTGCTAAATGGCGGCTGTGTGTTCTGCCCCAGAGCTGGCTGCAGCTCTGCATGAATAGCGGCCGTGTCCCATCCCAGGGGCGACCGTATCTCAGCGCTAGGGGAAGGATCTCTGGATAAACTACTGCAGCTGTTTCACAGGGCTGGAGGAGGCGATCCCTGGGTATCCGTTTCCAAAGCATTTAGGGCTTGTAAGGCAAGATATTGTATTTTACAAGCTGGTTCGTGCTCCATTGCCCTCTGCTGGTAGAATAGAAATGGCTTGAATATGTGTCATAACCCCAATACTGCTAGCAACGACTGGGGATTCTCCTGTAGCTCAGGTGGCAGGAGTATTGGAGTTGCCCCCTGCACAATCCACTGCAGGAGGGTTAGTTAAAGGCTACTGAAGGGGATGGAGATGGGAAGGCCGAGGGAACCGCTGTCCTTCCTGCTGACCCTCTCTGCTCACCTGCCCCCCAGGTCTTTGAGGATGAGTGGCTGTCTGACCAAGAGATGGATGTGGAGTCTGACTGCTTCACGGACATATCCCTGGAGCCTGAGGTCGAGGGAGAAGCCGGGGAGCCCCCTCCCGCTGCTTGGCTGTCCCAGTCCACCCCACACAAGGCTGTCTGCTGTCACCCCCTCCATCAGTGTGGGGCTGCCTGGGGAGACAGCCTGGACCTGGAGTGGGACCCCTCGGTGGACGTGGGCGGGTCCACGTCTCACGACGAAGAGGACTCGTCTTACTGCAGCGCCATCACGGGTACAGGCTGCCGCGGGTCAGCGCCTGGCTGCCACGAATTCGGGTCCTGCAGGCAGTGATGAGAGGAGACCTTAAAAGGGCAAAGCCCGCAAAGCTGCCCCAGATGATGGGCAAGAGATGGCTCCTCACTCCACTCCCCTCCCTGAGCTGGGGATAGAACCCAGGCGTCCTGACTCCTAGCTCTCCCCTGCTCTGACCACTAGACACCACTGCCCTCCCAGAGCTGAGGATAGAACCCAGGAATGCCGACTGCCCCACGCTCCCCTGCTCTAACCACTAGACTACACCTTGCTCCATAAAGATTCCTTCCCCCTATGGCAGAGGTGGGTCCCCCTGAAAGGGACAGCCCCCCACCCCCAACAGTGACCCAGCTGCCACCTTCTTCCCGTGCCAGCTGGCGCAGAACTGTCAGGGCATCAGCTCCTGGCCCTGGAGGTGGTTGGGGGTGGGCAGACGGACAGCGCTGCAGCAGCGCGTCGGGGACAGATCCAGCAGCCGCCGTTCCCTCTCTCCAGGGGTGTGCCAGTGGGAGGAACCGAGCCGGAGGCACAGCCGCCAGTGGGGCACAGCCGCCAGCTGCCCAGCCCGGTGCGAGGGAGGCGCCAGCCCTGCCGATCTGAATGTAGGTAGCTCCGGTAGCGCCCCCCGGGGGTTACTGCATGCCACGCACCGGCCTGTGCCCAGCAGCTCACGCCGGAGGAGCTGATGGTCCCTGCTGACCGTAAACCCTATGAAACGCTGAGCCAGGGCGTCTGGGGACCTGGGTGCGAGCAGCCTGGCCCCACCGGGGAGCAAAGTCTGGGGTGAGGGAAAGACAGGAGAAGTGGAGGGAAGGGGGCAGTGCCAGGTCACGGCGCCATGTGCTCATGTTTGGCCTGCCCACGCCTCCGTCACCCCCGCCCCCAGCTCTGGTCAGGGGCCAATGGGGGGGGATGCGCTCCCAGTGCGCCCATCAAGTTCAGGTTCTGAAAAGTGGGGGGGCCAGGGCCCCCATGTGTGGGGGACAATCGCCCTTTGGTCCCCCCCCCCACTGCTGATGGCCCATGGGCCTGATTAATTGCCAGGACCGATTTTCAGCCCCGGGGTTTGTGTTTTCTCCCTCTCTGTCATGTTCTCCGCTCTCCATTTCCCTGTGCTCTGCTCTACATCGGCGCCCCCGGGGTGAAATTCCACCCCCGCCCCGTAACTGAGATGGGCCCCATCAGGCTGGGCACCGCGCGGGCCCAGGGACCCACACCAGGGCGCCACGCTGCTGGGTGTTGGGAGACCATTCCTGCCCCCGAGAGCCAACAGGCAGAGTGAGAGAGGGGGAAACAGGCCCCGAGAGATGAGGCGACGGGCACAGGGTCCCATGCAGCTGGGACTTGAACCCGGGTTTGCCGAGCCCCAGTCTAGCACCTTCGCTGCAAAGCCGCTGCAGCCTCCATCGAGCCCTAAACCAGCCACGGCCCAGTCAGGAGCAGAGCGAGCGTCCGTCTCCTCACACGATCCCTGCTGCTAATGCCGGGCTTCATTGGCAACCACAGAGAAGGCGATTTACACTTGTACTTGTAAGAGGGAACAAGGTCTAGTGGTTAGAGCAGTGGCTGGGCGTCAGGACTCCTGGGTTCTGTTCCCAGCTCTGGGAGGGGAAGGGGTTCAAAGACTACTGTAGGGGAAAGGGGAGACTTGGGACTCCTGGATCCTCTTTCCCTGATTCACTGTGTGATCTGGGGCCGGGTCCCTCCCGCACAGTCCCTCCATAACACAAGGGTGAGCTGTCAGGGCTGATTGAGGAGGATTTGCAAGTGCTTGGAGAAGCTGGGAGAGCTGAGCTGATATAGCTATCATCAACAGGCCGTTCCCGTTCCGGGTGAGACATGGACGCGGCTGGGCTCCCAGGACGGGCGCTCTCTCCCCCTGGTGACCAAAAGGAAGGTGGAAATTGCCAGAGACGGTTCTGGTAAGTGTTTTGCGTTTGCTGCTGGGGCCCTGTGGTGGTTTGGTGGTTGTGACACAAACTAGTTGGCAAAACCCTCACGAATCTGCAGAACATTTGGGTGGTACCAAATTTGCATTTTTCACCAAAACTGGCTTCAACTGAAACACTTCTCCCAGCTCTGATCCAGCCCTACCCCCAGACCAGACTCTCCCAGTCTAGCTGGAGCTAGACTAGATGGAGCCAGGTGAGTCACAGATTCTCTGGCCAGCAGCGACCATTCTGATCAGCCAAGCTGCATCCAGCCCATATCTGGTGGATGAGCTAGAGCCTCTGGTCTCAATGCAGAGCGATGACCCGTGCCTCCTAAGGGGCTGCTCCAATGGTTAATTCCGAATTTATCCGGTTCCACCCCCTGCAGCCTGATCTCGCTCTGCCTCCCTTTGCTCGTATTAAAGTCTCCTGCTCTCAGATCTCTCCTGCATGCCTAGGTGCCTACAGGGAAAGGTACTTTGTGCACCAGCTCGGGGCTTTGGTCCTTTATGGGCTTGAATCTGGCTTTTGGTTGCTGGCAGCCCTGACGCTATGGCTGTGCCGTGGCTGGCATGAAGCAAGCTGTGAGGTCTCAGTGCATTTCACCGTGGGACGGGTTTCCACTGCATAAAACATCCAGGCTCAGGACTGGCGAGAGATCTCTGTACGGCCAGCCCCAGAGACCTAGTTCTCAGCTGCTGCCCTGGAAAGAGACCCGTTCTAGGGATGAGCTTGGTCTCCGGGGCCCCTTGAGTTCTTGGCCTCTCTGCTGGAGTGGATGCACTTGTGGCAGGGACATTTTGACTCCCCAGGGCCTGGGACTGAGACCTGATAAACTCATTTCACAGGAGGGAGGCTACCAGCAGCCATCAGCGGGTAGCACTTACTGAGGTCGGATGGTATCAAACCCAAAGGCAAAGGGCTGCATAGGCCATTCGGTTGGCTCTGTAGCCCCCCCGTTATTAACTCCTCTGAGCCACCCACGACTGCCCCGTTACGCATCCGAATGCCTCACAATCTGGAGTGTACGTATCCTCGCAACCCTCCTGTGAGGCTGTTATCCCCGTTGGACAGAAGGGGAAACTGAGGCATGGAGCGGCTCCATGATTTGCCCAAGGAGCCTGTAGCAAAACAAGGATTTGAAGCTGTGTCCCAGGTTGATGCCCTAATAACGGGGTCGCCCTTCCTTCCTCTGCGCTGGCGCTTCTCTTGTAGCTGGGCCCTGGCGGTCATGCCCGCACCGTCCTCTCCGTTTAGGCACTGCTCCTCTGTGGGGCAGCCAGCGCCCCCAGAGCCTGGCATTGGGGGATGGGGCCTGTCGCCAAACGGAGCTGATGGGCTTTGACCCGGAACGGATCGAGAACTGGCTGGGCCAGGCCTGCGGGGAGCAGGACAAGCTGGATGTGACGCAGGTGAGCGCTGCTACCTCCTGGAGGGAGGGGGCATTGGGAGGGGTCTTGGGCCAGGCACCCCAACCTACCAGCACCCTCACATCCCTGGTGTCTGCAGAACTTACATCTTGCTGTCCCCAAACTCCATGCAGCCTCCCCTCCCTTCCACTGATCGGTGGGACCCAGGTGGTCCAGGGGTCAGCCTCATGGCTTCTCCCATGTCAGGGATTGCAGCATCCTGGGGATGGGGCAGTGAGGGGGAACTGGTGCCCATGGGATTGGGGCTGGGGGCTCCCCCCATCTGGTCTTGAGCCTAACCCTTTCTATCACCCCCATCCGCAGGGCTCGGAGCAATGGGGCCACCCCCCAGTTTCCCCTCCCCCCCGTGTGACAGGGCTTCACCAGCCCCAGTTTCCAGCCCCGGTATGGCAGTAACCGGAGGGCAGGGCAAGCCGGCTGGAGTGTCCCCTTCAGCTCTCCCAAGCTAAGCAGGGACGTGTGGGGCGACCGTTAAGAGAGGAGGCCCCTTTGTACTGCAGATCATTAGAAAGAGCTAGGCCTGCCTAGCTATGAGTGAGCCAAGTGTGGGCCTAGATGTAACTCCCCTCCCCAGAGCTGGGGTAGGACCCAGGAGTCCTGATTCCACCCCCCCCTGCCCTTTTCCCCCGCTCTAACCACTAGGCATCACGTCTCTGTAAAGTTGCTTTCCCCCATGAGTTAAGGAAGAAGGCCCCCCCCCGTGGGCTGGTACCTACGATTCACTGGCTATGTGGATCCCGGAGCTTGAGTGGTTGGTGGGTTACATGGCGCGTTGGTTCACTTCCCCCTCCCCGTGCTTCCTCCTGCAGCCCGGCGAGAGGAACCAGGCTGGTCCCGGCTCTGAGGAAGCGCCCATCACCGCGGACACTGGGTAGGGCTGCTGCTTCTAACCAGGCTGGGATAAGGGCAGCGAGGGGTAGGAATGATTCGCCCTGTCCTCCCCCACCCCGTCTCTCCCTCAACTGACCCCCAGGCCGGGCATCTCCCACATCCCCGCCTGCCCTCTGGGTACAGGGTCCCAGACACCGCCCCCCGGGCCCCTTTCCTGTGGGTGCACCAGTGCTTCCGAGCCGTCTGTCCCGGGTCACTGGCCCTCGGGTTTTTGCCCACCTGTGAAGGGTTAAAGAGAGCCAAGGACAGACGTGGCCACGGGGTTTCTGGAGCAGTCTGGATGCAGCAGCTGGGAACTGAGTGGGAGAAGCCCCCGGCTTTGGCTGGGGACCCCGATCAATCGGCTGGGCGCACGAGGCTGAGACAGTCGCTGCCGTAAGGAGACTCTGGGCGTGGACCTCCTGGCTAGCTAGCCATAAACCCGACCCTGCCTTTCTGGCACCCCATCACCTAACTAGCCACGTGTCCTTCCCAACCCCAGCCCGTCCAGCCCCTCTCCCACCCCCCATCCCCTGGAGTGAAGTTCTCCATACACACTGGTGAGACTCAGACCAATTCTGCCTGAAACCGCCTCCAGGCACCCCTTGCTTTGGCGTTCGCCCTTCAGGAGGGGGCAGCCGCTCTCCGGCCAGGGGCCAGAGCAGTGCAGAGAGACGCTGGGAGTGGCGAGTCCCGCGGGAGCCCACTCCAGTGTCCAGTGGCTGGGAGTTCCACAGTCCATGCACCCCTTTCCCCTGGGGCTGCCAGGGAGGGGAGTTGAGCTGTAATGGGCCTCGCCTGTGACTTGTTCTGTTTTCCCCATGGGGCCAACTCTAATCCTGGCTTCTCTCGGTCCCTAGCCTCATGTCGCAGCCCTCGGCTTTCTCCGGTGATCCTCGGGCGGGCCCCAGGCTCCTGGCTGGAGTGAAGAAGCTGTTGCTCTCTGTGGCTGCGCTGCTTGTGTTATTTCTGGCCAGCACAATCCTTCTTTCCCTGGCCGAAACTCCCTGCTCCAAAGCCGGTGGCTTTGCCTTGTCCTCCCACTTCATGCTGAAGTACGTCAACGGGCCACCTCCAACTTAGCCGTGCTGGGAAGATGCCAGTGAGAGTCCGTGGTTTCCCCAGCACTGGGAGCAGCTCCCTGCGGGTGGTTGCTTTCCACCATTCATTGCCACCCTGGGGTGGGTTTTCCTTTGGGCAGAGGAGCTGCCACGTGTTCCTGGCAGGGGTGGTCGGCCTGGCATGATGGAGACACCGTCTCCATGCTAAAAAGGTCCACACGTCTCCCACCCTGAGCTGCCAAGAAAGGAGACCTTTGCAAGAGACCATCTAGCCTTGTGACCTGTCTCCATCAAGGGCCGCCTGCTTCCGAGGAAGGTACCAACCTCCCATTGTGACCGGCTATGCAAAGAATTTTCCTGCGAAGGAAGCACTTCTTTGATCCTTCCATGGGGTGGGGACGTTGCAGTCGCCATTGCAAGACACTCGTCAGCACGGCTAGAGACCTCCAGAGCTGACACACACAGTCACAGATGCTTAGGGCTGGAAGGGACCTTAAGAGGTCAGCTGGCCCCCCACCACACCAGTCAAGGAGTCCTTGTGTTCATTCTCCTTGCTTTGCCCACCCAGCCTCTCCTCCGCCCAGACCAGTCCACAGCATGCCAGAGAATGGGGCTGGCTGAAAAATTCTCCATCAAAGCTGCCCTTTACCACAAACCGGGATTCAACACAATGAAATGTCCCGTGAGAAGCGGCTGCTTCTGGTGGAAAATTTTGATGTTTCATTCCGAATCAGAGCACCCAAACCACCCAATATTTCGATTGAGAAATGCTGCCCTGGTGCCCCATGGAAGAGGTCGTTAAAGAATTAGAAAACATGCCATAAAGTGATAGACTCCGTCTGTTCAGCTTAGCGAAGAGGAGGTTAAGGGGGGATGTGATCCCCATCGATCAGTACCTACACTGGGAACAAATATTCAACCACAGCCTCTTCGATGTAGCAGAGAAAGAAAAGGCGGATTCTCCAACCTAGCTAATGCAATGACCAGAAGTTGAAGCTGGACAAATTCCGACTGGACCATAAGGCGCAGGTTTTACCAGTGAGAGCGATTTACCCCTGCAGCACCTTACCCAGCGCGTGGTGGCGTCTCCGTCGCTGACAATTTTTGTATCAAGATTAGATATTCTTCTAAAAGATCTGCTCTGCGCATTACTGGGGGGAGTCTCTGGCCTGTGCTGTACAGGCGGCCATACTCGGTGATCCCAGTGGCCCCTTCGGTCGTGGGAGTCTCTGAAATTTCCTGTGAAAAGTGGCTGGTGCTGGTGGAGCATTTTTATTTTTCATTGGAAAGCTGAACACCCAAACCTCAAAACATTTCAGTTCAGAAATGGTGTTCGAGTGCCTCATGGGAGTTGTAGTTTGGGTGATTCTTGACTACATCTCCCATCATGCACTGCAGCAAACGACTCCCATGATGCAGTGACACCTCTCTCCAAGAGGCAAGATGGGAGATGTAGTATGTCCAGGGCCCCTGGCCCCTAGAAGAGAATAGGGACATGCAAGACCTGAACTACAACTCCCATGAGACACTGGGGCAGGATGGCATGGGTACCACCTGGGTCTCCCAGGGAATTGGAACCGGTGCCGATGCAGCCCTGCAGATGGGTCTAGTAACTGGTACCACTGGAACCGTGTGGGATATGGGGGGCAAATCTGTAATCACGGCCAGGCCAGGGTCCATCCAGTTAGCACTGAGGCCCACCCCACTCTGAGCCTGTGCGAATGCCAAGTTTATGTAAATTTGGTGAAGTGAATTTATTCATGTGCCATAGAACTGGCTTGCTGGGACCTCAGACCTTTGCTTGTTGCCTGTCTGCTGGAAGTTGGGGCCCAACTAAATTTCCATTCCCAGCCCTGCCATGGGGGCCAACGTTGTAACTGGTCCCGTGGCAGGCCTGGGGGTGGGCGTAGGACCTGGTGCCATTGGATCCATGCACGAGGATGAGTTGATATGGCAATTGCTTCCACGCTAGTCACACAACGTTGTCCCACAGGTACCAGCGAGGCTCTACAGCCATGGACCAGGGCCCTGTGGCGCCAGACGCTGTATAGATGCAGAACAAGCCACAAAGAGCTGATGAAGTATGCCTATGTCCCATGCCTTTAGGGGTCCCCTGTCCTTCCATAGGAACAAATG
The DNA here is from genome assembly GCA_007922155.1 of Mesoclemmys tuberculata. Classification (NCBI taxonomy): domain Eukaryota; kingdom Metazoa; phylum Chordata; order Testudines; family Chelidae; genus Mesoclemmys; species Mesoclemmys tuberculata. Next base: position 2,642,328 of record ML675698.1, on the reverse strand, counting down.
CAGGTGGTTAGGGTGCATACAGTGTTATGTGGGGTGAGTCATAGAGCTGCTCTGTGCCTCAGTTTCCCCTCTGTACCATGGGGATAATAGCCTGCCCTGCCTCACAGGGGCATTGTGAGGCTAAATGCATTAGAGCCAGTGAGGTGCTCAGGTCCGCCGGGCTGGCGGCTGTGTGAGTCCCGGGGTAGGTGGATGCCACGTGTTCCTGGGAGGCTGAGGCTGGGGAGGGCCAGGGGTGCAGCGTTGGGGCTAGAAAACCAGGGGCCTGTTGCCTCCAGGAAGTTCTTGTGCTTCCCTCGCTTGGTGCAGGTCCTTGCCTGCCTGTGGGGCTCTTCCTGTGCTGGACCCAGCCTGCCCTGGTGTCTAGGTCATGCCCAGCCCCCCATCTGCCTCCTGTGGGGCAAAGAATAGCCCCAGCACAGTGTGGTCCACACCATGCCATGTCCGTTGGGTGGCAGCAAACACAGTCCTCCACAAGCTCCACGCTGGCCGGGTAGGCGCCCTGCACAGAGGGGATTCTCGGGGGGTCCTTTCCACCCTGTTTAAGGCCCCTGTACTCTGTGCCTGGATGGGCCTGTCCCCCCGTCAGCCGGGCAGATCAGATGTTTACGTAGCTAATGAGCCTCCACGGGAAAAATCCACACACGGGAACCAAACCCTCCTGCTGCCGGGCGCGAACCGGCCTCTCCCTGAGCCGGGTCAGGAACAAACCTCCCCTGAAGGTTCGTTGCTCCATCGCTGCCCACCAGGGGGCGTCCTTCCACTGCCCCGTGCCAGGGCAGGTCCTTTTCCGGGCGGGTGCCAGGAGAAAATCTTGGTTTCTGTGGGTTTCATTAGCTCTTCCCAGGGGCAGGTGGGGGCCGCTGGGCTGCGAGCCATGGCTAGGCCAGGCCCTTGGTGCCTCTTTTATGGGCTGCCCTGGGAGCGAGGGTTGCAATGCCACTCAGTTCCCCCTGGTGCTGGAAATGCTGGGGGGGGCAGGCGGGGGTCACAGGAATGCAGCTGGGGCTGGCAGTCCTATCAATGCACTGGGCAAGAGACTCTAAAGAGGGGGCTGGTGTCCCTCACTAAGGCTCTCCGGCGGCTTCTCATCATGCCTGGGTTACTTTTCTGACTCTGCCACTGGTTTGCCAGGGGGTCTGGGGCAAATGGTGCCTCAGTTTCCCCATCTGTAAAGTGGGGGGGGGTGCTAAGGTTGACCTAAGGGAGGCCAAGCAGTTTAATTCACTGAGTCGGGCGTTCCCAGCACGGATGGCGAAGGGTGACTGTAAAGCCTGGCGCAGGGTCTTTGGCTGCGATAAAAGGGGGGGTTCATCTCCCCCCCCCCGCGTGGTGGTGGGGGGGACGAGGGAGGCAGAGCAGTGGGGCTACCGGTTTGTTCTCATGAGTTAGTCCCCGCTCAATTTCTGGACGGATCTCATCACCCTCCAGGCGCTGTGGGGTGGGGGGCTGGGCGGCAGGACTCCTGGGTTCTAATCCCAGAGCGGGGAGGGAAGAGGGGGCTGATGGGTGGGGGGCTGGGTTCTATTCTGAGCACTGGGAGGGGGGTCGAAGGGTTAGACTAGAAGCCCAACATGCCCTGTTCTAACCCTCCTACCCCCGAGCCGAGGCTACAACCCAGGAAGCTGCCCCCCGCCCCGCCGCTCTAACCACTGACCCCTGTTCCCCTCCCAGAGCCAGGGCATGAACCCAGGAGTCCCGGCTCCGAATCCTCCGCTCTATTGGCTTGTAGAGACCAGGAATCAAGACTCCCAGCCCTCCCCTCCCCCCCAGGTCTAGCCACTGCCCCGTACTGCCCCAGGCACTGCTGGCGCTCTTCCCCCTCCTCTCCCGCCCCCCCCCCCGGCCAGGGCACAGGCTGGGAGCATCTGCCCACCCCTTGCCAGGTAGCCCTGCCTCCCCCACATCTGCAGCCCCCTCCGCCCCCCCACTGATTGCCATGGGAAGAATTGGGGTGGGCTGTGCCTTGGTAACGGTGGGCGGGGGGGTTGCAGAACCAGAGCGAAGTGCAGGAGCCGGGAGCCGCAGCCAGCTGCTGCTGGACTGGGCTGGACTGGACCAAGCCTGGGCCTTGCAGCCCTGGGCTGGGGCAGGTGTGGGGCTGGCCGGGGGGCGGGGGCGGCTGGGTGGTTTGTAGCTCTCCTGGCTGGGGCAATTGTGTTTGGATCGGGGGAAGAGCTGGAACTGAATGGAGGCAGGTCGGGGTCCCCAGCTGGGTCACCCCCACCACGGGCCAGTCTGGGCTGGCCCCACTCCCCGCCTGGGGGGCCTGAGCAGCCGTAGGCAGGATGCGGGGGCTCCCTAGTGCCTGGGGGTGGGGGCCATCTTTGCACCCAGGTAGTGGCTCAGTGATTTATGGGGACTGCAGAGGTGGGGGGGAGGGCAGGTGTGTGTGCGGCGGGGCTAAGGAACTGGGAGGCCAGTGGGGCTAAGGAACTGGGAGGCCACTGGGGCTGAGTGGGAGGGGTGGGGGTGTTGGAAGCCAGGCCTCCTGGGGTCTCTCCCCAACTCTAGGAGGGGAGTGGGGTGCAGTGGGTGGGGGCTGGGGGCCTCGGACTCCTGGGTTCTGTCCCTGGTCTGGGAAGGGAGCAGGGTCTAGTGTTTGGGGACGAGGGGGGCTGAGCACTAGGGCTCTATCACTAGGGTTAGCTCAGCACTGGCTCATGCCCTGCGTGGGGTGAGGGGATCTGGCCGTCCTCTTGCAGGAGCGAAATCCCTGAGTGTGCCTGGCTCTCGGGGGCACTTTCCCTGGCCAGGGCAGCCCCGGCCAGCTGGTTCCCTCTGCAGGACGCAGGCACGATCGTGACCTGTCTGAGCACCTGAGAATACCAAGGTCAGGGCAAGCCGCAGAAGGAGAGCAGATTCCCCCATTCACAGACAGCGCGCCTGCCCCCTCCCACTGGGTACCAAGAAGCCCCCCAAAAGAAAGACACAGCCCCCTTTATTGCACTGCGGGCTCTGGCTCCCTGTCAGCAACGGGGTCTGGTAAAGTGCGAAATGATTTAAAACTCTGCTCCCCACAGAAAATGTTCTCCTGACCCCAAAGGGTTGGCCACGCTACTAGAGCAATATGGGTTTGGGTCTCTCACAGAACCCCGCGCTGCCAGCCAACAGGAGCTAAAACGAAAGGGTTAGTTTAAAAGGAAAGAAACAAACACGATGGGAGATGTGAAATGGTCACAGCAACCAGATACGTACAAACGACTCCAAAGTCCATACAGCAGATTCGTAGCAGATCCAGAGCTGGCAGGCTTATGTCAGCCCTCTGGTGTCCATCCAACGCCTGGCTGGGTCAGTCCTTTGGGTCACAGCTTCGGATGGAGAGCATGTGATTCCGAGGTAGGCAGCAGGAATAGAGCCAGAGAATCCTAGAAGAGGAGGGTCAGAAGGGACCTCAGGAGGGATCTAGTCCAACCCCCGGCTCAAAGCAGGACTATCCACAGCTAAATCATCCCGGCCAGGGCTTGGTCAAGCCGCAGCTTAAAAACCTCTAAAGCTGGAGATGCCACCACCTCCCCAGGTAACCCATTCTAGTGCCTCACCACCCGCCTAGGGAAAAACTTTTTCCTAATGTCCAACCTAGACCTCCCCCACTGCAACTTGAGACCGTTGCTCCTTGTTCTGTCGTCTGCCCCCACTGAGAACAGCCTAGCTCCATCCTCCCTGGAACCCCCTTTCAGGTAGCTAAAGGCTGCTATCAAATCCCCCCTCATTCTTCTCTTCTGCAGACTAAACAGGCCTAGTTCCCTCAGCCTCTCCTCATAAGTCTTGTGCTCCAGCCCCCTAATCATTTTTGTTGCCCTCTGCTGGACTCTCTCCAACTTGTCCACATCCTTTTTGTAGTGGGGGGCCCAAAACTGGACACAATACTCCAAATGTGGCCTCACCAATGCTGAATAGAGGGGAATAATCACTTCCTGCGATCTGCTGGCAATGCTCCTACTAATGCAGCCCACTATGCCATTAGCCTTCTTGGCAACCAGGGCACACTGCTGACTTGTATCCAGCTTCTTATCCACTGTAACCCCCAGATCCTTTTCTGCAGAACTGCTGCCTAGCTCGTCGGTCCCCAGCCTGTAGCTGTGCGTGGGATTCTTCCGTCCTAAGTGCAGGACTCTGCACTTGTCCTTGTTGAACCTCATTGGATTTATTTGGCTCAATCCTCCAATTTGTCTAGGTCCTTCTGTATCCGATCCCTCCCTTCCAGGGTATCTACCACTCCCTCTAGCTTAGTGTCATCTGCAAACTTGCTGAGGGTTCAAGCCACCCCATCTGCCAGATCATTAATGGAGATGTTGAACAAAACCAGCCCCCGAACCGAATGAAGACGACCAGGTGATGGACCTGGTGCAGCCGGCTTTTTAGATCCTTTTTGGGCATGAGGCTCGTACTCCCTTTGTCTCACACACACCATGGCATGGAAAAGCCTCAGAGGCCGTCTAGACGTGTTCCTTCATGTCTCGCCTCAATGGCTGATGACTCATACGATGTAGGCCTGGCTTATTGTACGGCAAGGCATGGCCCTCGAGTGGCCGTCCATCAGGCTGGCCAATGGTGGGGCTAAGCTGCCGGGGGTTGTCAGTCACCCAGTAGCACAGCACACGTGTTAGACATGGCAATAGCGCCACCAGCCATAGCTTGCAGTACAAAGATGTTACACGCAGACGGCTGAGCGGCTCGTGGGCATGAAGCAGACCAAGATTCATTGTAATGTTGCACTGTTGCTAGCGATAACATCATAAAGCCCCCCCCCCGCTCCCCCAGCCAGCCCGTGTCACAGGGATGTGTCTGACTTGGGCCCCGGCTTGACGTAATCGGGGTGAGAGCAGTGGGGGATGGCGCCTGGCACCGTGTGCTCATCTCGATGACTGGTCCAGAGCCTGGCTGACGTAGGAGCCACCTGGACGGTAAGATCTGCGTGGCCCCATGGGCTGCTCCTTCGCAGCTGTTATGAGCACAGGACCTGGAGCAGAGGGGTGTGTTGGGGGGGGGTCTAGTGGTTAGAGTGGGGAGGAAGGATTGGAGAGGGGTGGGGGGGCTAGGCCAGGACTCCGGGGTGCTATAGCCAGTGCTGTTTCACTATTTCACAGCTTGGCTTAAGGCGTCCCTCTGCGCCAGTTTCCAAGTGTCCAGCAAGGACAGGGCCTTGTGCCCGGGGACGGGTGAACGCGTTTAAATCAAGCCCGGCTGTTTTGCTAAACGATTCACTGCAGCTCAAGCAGGAATGGTTCCGGGGCAGGTCCCCGGGCGCAGGAGTTCAGCGTGGCTATTCCAGCTTAGTCAGTTTCTGGTTTCCCCAGTTGCTCTGGGAGTCACCCCGTCGGGGCAGCTCACTCACCCCCTCCCCACACCGCAGCCTAGTTGCTCACCCAGACGAGGCAGGCCCCAGCGGCTTTCATCCAGGGAAGGACAGGGAAGGGTGCTGTGTGGCTGGGACGCGATCCCCGGGGGGCGGCTGGCACTGCGGGGAGAGCCCTTTGCCGTCGCTGGGCTTGACGCCCGTGTCACGGGGAATCCTGCGTCTTCAGGCAAAGGCTGGCACCGACACAGCATCATTCCCGCTCTTGCCATTGGCGACGTGTCCTCCCGTCCCAAGGGGCTGAAATGGATTCAGAAAGCAGGGACGGGGATGACATCCCAGCCCGGCCCAGCCGGCGATGGAGATAGCGTCACCCATGACCCCTCAGGCCCGGGATCAGGGCTCCCGTCAGAGCACATTGGCACAGCCCCACGCGCCCTTTGGGAAGGGTCTTGCCGAGGCGGGAGATCCGGCTGCTGCGGACGGGGAAGGGGGCGTTGGGCTAGGAGCCCTATGTCACCCGGAGCTGCCTCTGCATGGAAGCCAAACACGAGCACCCCATCCGGGCTGTGAGGGCCCTGGTGAGCCGGGCCGGTGCCCCGGGCTCCAGGCGGGACTCGGTGCCAGGGGGCACGGGTGCCTCCCCGCTCAGGCCGCTGCTCTGCTTCAAGGCAGCAGTCCCGGGGAGGCAGGTGTCCCCCTGCCATGGCGAGGGTGCTGGACACAGGCCTATCGCCACCCTCAGCTGAGGCATGGAGCGCCTTGGCGCGTCTCCCCTGACGTGACGGCGAAGGGCTGACTCCGAACCCAGGCGGGACGGGCCCGGGGGAGACACCAGCCTCGGGTGCGCTGGACCACGGGACTCCCGTGTTGCCAGGCCCTGACAGGCTCTCCGGGGCCTGATCGCCTCCCTGCCTGAGAGAGGAGCGGGGCCGAGCAGAGCCCACAGGCTGGCGACCGAGGCAGCGCGAGGGGCCGAGAGGGACGGAGGAGACGCTGAGACGCAAAGGGGGGGTCTCGGCCCCTGGGTCCGACAATCCCGGCCTGGCCACGTTGGGAGCAGAGAGGGAGGGAAATGTTGGACCCAGGGGCAAGAGGGGAGGCGGGGGAGTGGTGCATGGGGGGCTGGGAGCCCAGGGACAGGCCCACAGTCTGCTCCCAGCCTGAGCCTGGGGGAGACGACTGATGCTGAGCGGGGGGTCAGGCTGGAGGTCTCGCGGGGGGAGCCTGCCCCCGCTGTGAGAACTGTCCCGCCACCAGGGGCGTGGCAGCAGCAGATCCAGGCCAGGGCAGGAGGGGGCCGCAGCCCCTGCGACGGACTCAGCCAGCCAGGCCGAGCGGGGTCAGAGGGAGCTGGCTGCCGGGAATCCCGGCTGAGGCTATCGCGAGGGGCCGGGGGGGTCCAGCACGGCCAGCTGGGCTGCAGCGGGAAGGCCAGCGGCCTGAGTGCAAGGGGACACCCCCCAAGCAGCGGATAGAGTGGGGGGGGATGAGGCTCACCCCCCAAGCAGCGGATGCTGCCGAGCTGGGTGTGACCCCCAAGTCGGGGGGAGCCCAATGGAGCCAGCCCCCGCCTGGAACATCCTGTCCCCGCAGAGCCCTGCCCCCAGCTGGCGTCTCCGGGAACGAGGCCCTGGCACCGCTGCCAGAGCAGGGCGCTGGGCATTGCCACCCTCCCATGGCATCGACTCGCCGCAGGGGCTGTGGGCGTAGCCCCTGGACGTGGCAGCCAGGTGCCTGCAGGTTCAGCCTGGCCCCCTTGGCACCGGCTCCTGCCCAGGGGGGCCCCATGGACCAGGCAGAGGCTGCGGGAGGCAGCGGCGTGGCCCAGGCACCTGGACCAGGTGTGTGTGATGGCCACGTGCGGGGGGCTCCTCCGCACTCCGCCCGTGCCAGGTTGTGGCTGGCCTGCCCTGGGGCCCCAGCGGAGCAGGGGAAGCAGTTGCTGGGTGCCGCAGAGGCCGAGCTCATGCCAGCCACCCTTGACGCTGTGGCCAGGCAGGTGGTGGAAGCACCAAGTGAGCAGCTGGGCAGGGGGCAAAGGGCCCATAGAGGTCATGGGGGAGGATGCCAATGCTCATGAAGGACAGCAGCTTTGGGTATGTCTGCACTGGAGGCCAGTGCCGGGGGCTGCAGTCCCACCCTGGAACTGAGCTGTAGCTTTACCCTTTATTGTGCCACTTCAGGGCACAGTTAAGGAGACAAGGGGAACATGCATTTTCTCCCTGGTGTGATTCTTCCCCTGGCACCCTCACCTTTGCTGGATCCTCTCTGCTCACCCACAGATACAATCTCCACTAAGTCTGTGTCAGAGGATCAGCTGGGACCCACAAGTGTCTGGCTGGGGCTGTAACAGGTGTCATGGCCCCAGGAGGGTGAGGCATGAAAGTGCAGATCAAAAGGGACCCAGGAACTCGCCCCTACTGCTGAAGCAGCTGGGGTTGGGCACTTGGGGAAGAGGATCAGGTGCTGGCGGCCTTTCAGCCAGACCCAGAGAGCCCGGCCATGTCTCCAGGCAGTGTCGGAGCAGAAATTAAACACAGACACGGACTATTTCAAATTGTGACTTTTTTTTTAAACCAGTAGTGGATGTAACACACATTCCTCCTCCAGGCAAAGCAAAAGCAGTACATGGTGCTCCCACAAAAATCGAGCCTTCCCTCCCAAACTAGACAGGCCTGGGGGCAGAATTCACCCCACCCTGGGGCAGCCTGTGAAGCATTTTAGACAATTTAAAATTAAAATCAGCAGGTGTGGGACCCTCCCCACTCAGCCAGAGTTGGTGAGAGCTGGGAGAAGGAAAATCTCCCAGCCCCACATGAGATGAGGGGCAGGAACCTTCCTCCAGGGAGATGAAACCCCTCGAAATGTGAAGTGGAGAACGCGCCGTTGCAGGGCTGGATGCAGCATGATGTGGTAGGGGCAGGGAATGTGGGTGGGGGACTGACAATCCTTAAAGTAGGTCAGGCTGTAAGGGGGGGGGGAAAATGCTGTGGGTTGGGAGGTCCCATTGAGGTTGGGGCTAGGGAGTTAGAGGAAGGAGATGGTGGGGGTATAGGGCGAGGATGCTGCAACCTGGTGGGGTTGGGTTACAGGGAGAAGCTGCTCCAGGATGACAGAGGAATCACCCCATCCCAACAGAGTGGGGACGGACCCAGCTCCCCCATGCCCCAGCGAGGCAGGGCCCAGTGCCCGCAGGTGGAGTCAGGGAGACGCACATGCAAGTGCCCAGAGATGGGGGCAGGCCCTGGCTGGCTGCGACTCACAGGCCGCTCCCAGTTCTCCAGGGGCCCTGGGACAGGGCAGGCTTGGTTGGGCTCGGCGACCGAGTGTCTACTGGCCCCCCCATTGCCATGGTAATGTCCCGTCAGCTGAGGGGCGAGCTGGGCGGCAGAGGGGGGCTGTCCCCATGATCAGACGTGACAAATCACGTCCCCTCTTCAGCCGGGGAGGGAGACGCAGGAGGCGATGGGGTTGCCCAGCTCGCTGGCTTGTCAGAGCAACGCAGGGATTAGCTGCTTCCATGGTGGCCACCCGACAGCCGCTTAGCCAGGCAAGAGGCGGGCAGCAGGTGGCTCCTGGAATCAAGGTCCCCAGCTGCCACCGATGCTCTTCCACCCCTGCTCCCAGTTCCAGCCAGGTCCAGGGTGTAGCCGGGCTTCGCCCATAGCACCAGGCCTGCGTTCGCCCTGGGCAAGGGCACTGAGCGGCTCGTGAGCCTGGTCTGTTCCCGTCCAGCGGCGCCTGCCCGGATCAGCCCTCTCCTCAGTGGATCTTGGCTGGGTCTCCTGGAGCGACGGTGGAGAAGGGGGCCCCAGCTCGGGGGTGAGCACATCCTGGTACTCCATCCCCCACTGGATGCCCGCTGAGGGCAGGCCACATGGCAGCCACCCGGAGAACGCCACGGCCAGAGCTGCCAGCGCGCAGGATCCCCCAGGCTGCTCTGCGGCGTCCCCTCCCCAGTGGCGGATGCCCACAGGACGCGAGTTCCCTTGGGCTCCCTGTGCTGGAAAGAGGAAGTGTCCGTCCATCATGGCAGCAGGGGGCTCTGGGTGAAGAGTCCGAGGGGTCCGGTGGTCCTGACCGACGCCGGCTCCCCCATGCAGGAGCAACACTGGAGGAGGGAGGCAGGAAACACCCAGGAAACACTGTCCCAGGATGCAGCAGAGGCCAGTGAGCGACGCCCGCAGCTCCAGCAGGGAATGGCCTTGGAGAGCTAGAAGCCGGACAGATATTCTTCTCCCCCCCATTCATCATCACCAGCCACCGTATTCCTCACCCACCCAGCACAAGCATCAGCACCTCGCACACACCCCACTTTCCCCCACAGTCTCTAGGGCTCCCTTCCCATATGAGAGCACCCCTCACGTTCGCCCCCTCCGCGGACACCCCCCAGCAGACACACACGCTGCCTTTAAACAGCACCCTGAAAGAGGCACCCGGCAAGAACCCCGTTATCGGTGCACACAACACGGCCTCCGCCACGCCCCACGACTCCCCGCATGCCGGCAGGCACCGTTAGAAAACCAGCTGCAGATTTCCAGGCAATGCCGCTCCCCAGCAGGACAGAGGCCGGAGCTGTCTATAGCTCTGAAAGTTTCTTTTCACTCTTAATACAGTCCGAGAACGAAGCAGAGCCTGGCCAAGGTTCACCTTGGTTTTCTTCGCCAGGCAGGGGCGCTCTCCCCACTCCTGTGGCCGCAGGCAGGGACTAGCTCCCCAGGCCGTTAAAAGCCCAAGTGTTAGAAACTTAAAGATAATAAAATAATCTTTAAACCATATACAAATATATATATTAAAAGAAAAACCACCAGTGACTCTCCTTTCCCAATGGGCCACAGAGGGAAACGGTGTATCCCGCAGAGCAACTGTTCACATTCCTGCCTCATTCCATCTTGGACATCTCAAATTTCGTGGTCACAATCTCCTGGAGATGGACAGAGAAAAGGGCCCTCGTTAGGTCCCCCGGGGAGAAGCACCAACCACCCTCAAGCCTAGGGTGGCTTCTTGCTTTTCCATGCTAAATGCTGACACCCAATGGCTGGTCGTTAGTTTTATGCTTCGCCACCTCTGGGGTGGGGCGTGGCAGTTGCTTAATGGCCTGCGCCGGGATCGCTTGCAGCGCCGCCTCTGGGCCAGAGCGTGACGCTCCACGATGGCAGGGAGCAAAGGAGAACACGGTGCCCGATTAAAACGGGAAGGGGACACGGAGGCAGAATGGAGATGCCAATGGGGAGCTGGGTAAACTGGCTCTTGTAAAGGGGCTGATGGGTTCTAGAGTGATCGTGTCAGCGCCCTCATTTCCTGAGACGGCACCGCACACCCAGTGTCATGCCAGGGAAGGACTCGAGGGAGGGCGTCCCCTACTAGCGTGGTCAGCACAGACTGGGTGGGGAGCGCGTCCCCCCACTGAGCCCCCACCCTGCTCCCAGCAGCACGGCACCCCCTAGTGCTGCACTGGCTGCGAGGGGAGGCCACGCACTGCCTCGCTCCCTGTAGACACAGCTGCTCTTTGGAGGTCTCTCTCCCATCCAGACCCCAACCCTCCTAGACTAGCAAGATACCAGCCCAGGACGGCACCGCGATGCCACCTTCGGGGTCAGAGGAGAAACTTTGGGGCTGTAAACAGCAAAAGCAGGGTTACCTCGTCAGAATCCAGCAAAGGAGGAAGCATGCTGCGAAGGGAAGAGAGGAAGGAAGTGTTAATGCCCAGGATGAGGGACAGAGGGATCAGCCACAGCTGTTTAAAAAAGCCCCAACACAGGGCACAGGAGGGTCCCAAGGCAGGGTGTGAAAAGGATCTTATCCCCTTGGGGGGCGAGGAGAAGGGGCGAAGGGAATACAGACATGGTTCGAGAGGAAATTCAGCCAGGACACTGGAGCGAAATATCCCAAATCCCACGGCCTGAGCCAGGGAATCTTACTGGAGCGGGCTTGGGAGGTAATTTCTCAGCCAGGTATTCACACCTCAAGCAGCACAGCGCTCCCTAGTGCCACACTGGGGTCAGTGCGCGAATACTCTGGGAATTTCCCTTGTCGGTCTCCCACCCAGGTGCTGGCCCAGCTCTCAATCTGCTTAGCAGGAGATCCAGCAGCCCAGTGTGGCTATAACCGGATGGCAAACGAAGGCCCTGTACACAAACAGACCGTCCTCCTCGACACAGCGCCACCCCGGCTGCCTCTTTCATGGGGCAGCTCCTGAGGGACAGACTAAGGTCTTCAGATGCCCCGGCCAACGGCCCAATGGGCAAGGCTTGCTCAGGGCTGGCGCTCAACCTACACATCCGCCATCGACGACGGGATGTTTTCTTCCACCCATTTCAAATCTTCGTCCTGCAAAGAAGAGGAGGAGGAGGGGAGAACAGCCAGTCAGTGCTGGAGTCCAGAATAGCACCCCCCAGACTGGGCACGTCAGCCCAAGGTCTGCAATATGCCGAGCATCCCTCCTGCGCCTTAAAATGGGTCATGCCGAGTCCTTGGCCGCGGGGCCGTGCATTCCAAAGCAGCCGGTGGGCTGCAACTGGGGAGGCATGCGCCCGCCTCTGGGGAGGGCGCGGTGACTATTTAACAGCCCAGTGTGCAAGAGTTTAGGAGAGAGAGAAAATCCTAAGTCATTTCCAATAGCAACTGCGGCCTGGACCCTCTGCATGACGCCTCCCGTCAGCAGCGTGCCAAATTCCACCCCCCCCACTGGGCCTGGGAACTGACAGAGGGAGCGCCCCCTCCTCAGCCCCCAACCCTATTCCTTGCAGCACAGCACCCCCTAACACCACACTGGGGTTAGCGCTGAATTAGAGGGGAGTGTGCCCCTACTGAGAGTCACCACGGACAACGCTTGCAGAATTTGGGGTCTCCCCTCTGCATATTGACTGGCTCTGAGCTGGCCAGACGTGTTCAACCTGCAAAGATGCTGGCGAAGTTGCTCACCACAACTCACCCCCCTGCCGCTGCTCAGTCTGGGCTGGTGGGGGCCAAACGGGCTCCAATTCGGGGCCAGGGCGATTCAGAGCCCCACAGCCCAACGCTGGAGGGGTGCTGGGTCCCTTGGGGGATCTACTAGCCAGAGCAATGGCCCCCCTTCCCCATTTCTTACCACTCTGCTGCCTTTGAGGATCCCATTGGCTTCACTTTTCATACCCCTGATCTTCATCCCTTCTGCAAAACAGACAGCCCCCCCCGAAACCAGTGGGTCAATGAGGGAGCAACTAGGATCCGACGGCCACCCACCCCCGGCTGCCCAGCGTGCTCTCATTTCAGTCACGCTCAAGTGGCCCGGCAGAGTCATTTCAGAGCCACAGCTGCTGCCGTGAGATTCCTCCACTCCCCGGCAGGCAGGGCAGGACGGAGCCACTAGCAACAGAGGTTTTGGTTAGAAGCCACCATTGCCCGTCGAACAGGGCTCGGAGCTAACTCCACCGCTGCACCACACTCTTGTGTCTTTGACCCCAGGGAGCTTGACACGCCACTTAGCCTCACAACCCCTCCCAAGTGAGGTGTGACCCCTACCTCACAGCGGGGGACGTGACTTGCCCACGATCACACAGCAGATCAGTGGCAGAGCCAGCTTCTCTTGTTCCAACCACCAGACCCCCCCTCCCCAACCAGTTCCAGGAAGACAACCCAATGGCCCTGACTCCCAGCCTCCCTTGTTCCAACCATTAAACCCCCCACTCCCCAACGAGCACCAGGAGTGTTGATTCCCAGTTCTCCCACCACCCCTCTGACCATTATACACCACACTGTATGTTGTACTACCTCACGTGTACATAGCTGGACTACTGTCCAACACCCTTCTCTCTCTACAGGGCAAAAATAACCTTGACCCCTATATAATCCCCTATGCACATATATACAGGGGGTAGAAGCTATGTGGATAGCCGTGGCAGCAGTCTAGTGCTGCGGCTGGCTCATTTCATGGTTGTGATAATTTAGAGCTCTGCTAAGCCAAGGGGAAATCACGCTCATCCTTCAGGGAGCAGGGGTCAGGAAGGTCTTCATTCACCCTCTCTTTCACACCCCACATGCAGCAGGACTGAACTGACCAGGTGCATTATGGGGTGGATCCCATTACTGGCTACAGCTACAGGGCATGGTGAGAACAACTGATCTGGATGCGCACTTGGTCAGTTGCTAGAGCTAAGATTATTTTTAGACCCCCCCATTTGCACTGACTTTCCCAGCCCTAGAGAATTGAAAGAGACAGGCACACCAGAGAACAGCCACCTGCCTAGCATCGCTCATGTACTGCACAGAGGGGGACGGGTATGCCAGACACGTGTCAGGGCACCAAGACAGCAGAGAGAGCTGAGGAGCAAAGGAACTGACTTGTGTTCAGGCCCGCTTCTTCCTAACCTGCCCTGAGCAATACAGCTTGGAGTCCAGGCTCTGGGGGAAGAATCCTGTTAGATCAGAATTACCAAAGGCCTCGTTCACCATATGTTCCCCCTCTTCGTCCTCTTCCTCGCTCCCTTCATCCACCAGTGGCACAAATGCGTATCTGCAGAGAGAGTGTGATGGGGTGGTTCAGAAATGCAGAGACCCATGAGCAGCAGGGACCACTGCGATCATCTAGTCTAGCCTCCCGAATGTCTAGGCTTGGTAGAATTTGATTTGTATATTTTTATAATTTCAACAGATAGTGAATTTTAAAGCACCTTCCCCCCTTTTTTCGCTATTTAAATTTTCACTGTTGTGGGAAATGATGGGGGGGTGGGGACAGACAATTATTTAATGACAGATGCTGGGATTCAAAAAGTTACGCTTTTATAACCATTAAAACCCAAACTGCCAACATCACATGTCAAAACATAAGAAGTAAACAGCTCGAAAACAAACACTAACAGGCTCTCAAGCAGCATTTGTCGTACTTTGCAGATCGGCACATTTCAGTTAACAGAGAGGCAAATAATTTTCTCACTGGTTTGTGTATTTGCGGAGTTCAGTGGGTCAGCGGCGTTCTCTCCCCCTCTGGGTCAGCGGGAGGTCACCCCACTTCACTGTGAGCTCAGCCGAGTGACAGGGCAATTAGCCACTCAGGCCAGCAGGGCAGAGTAGCAAATAGTCTCGGGGCTCAGAAATTCTGGCCGAGCAGAGCTAGCAAGCAGACAAACTAGCAAGCAGGGGTAGGGTTGGCGGTAGGGGGACCCAGGCCCACCCTACTCCATCGGTTCTCAGCCTAGGGCCCCTAGCAGTAGCAGACGGTCCTGCCACTGGGTCAGCAGGGATCCAACCACAACACGCCAATGCAAGCACCGAGAGCAACGCAGCCGGACTCTAGTCAGCTGCCCCTGAGCCACTTCCTACCCTCCTCTCGCGTGTACCTGGGCCTGTGGGTGCCCTCCATTTCCCCACGGTAGATAGCCAGTGGCAGCCCTACCAGATCTTCCGTGCCTCGGCTGGCTGGTGGCTCCTGCAGCTCTGGCCAGTCTTTGGCATGGCAGGGATCCAAATGGTGTTCCAGCTCCAGGCGCAGGCAGAAGGCGTCCGCCTCCTCCAAATGGTCCAGCCCAACTGAGCTACAGGGCCCTACCTTTATACTTCCTGTCTCGCCGTTAGTTTCCAGTGGGAGGGGAGAGCCTGCCTGGGCACCACCCACCTGGGATCAGCAAAGGGTCTCTCCCCTTCTGACTCCATGGGAGTCCGTTCCGCACCACTACACACACACACACACTGCATCACATACAGCTCCCGGTCTGGGGGGCTGGCACCTTGGCTCCCCAAAAGCGAGAGCAAAGATCCTCAGTAGCGTTCTCCTTACCTGCCCTGTGTTGGACGGTAAAGATGTACTGCTGGAGGGTGAGGTACCATCACATTAATCTGGCACTGGTACTTCTCGACGTGGTTAGCCACTTTAGGGACACGTGGCTGGTGATCAGCATGAAGGGGGCCCTGAGAAGATAGTACCTGAGTGTCCATTGCCCTTCTAACAGCGAGATGGGCCTCCTTCTCTATTACTGAATAATTTTGCTCTGGAAGGAAGAGCTTCCGGCTGTGGTACAGGAAGGGATGTTCTTCGTCCACCTCCTGGGAGAGGCCTGCCCCGAGCCCCACCTCTGAAGCATCCATTTGGACCATGAACTTGTGGTTGAACAGCACAGGTTCCCGACACAGACTCTCCGTGACACCCTGCCAATCAGTGCACCCCGCAGGGGCTGTCCTTGGAGTGCAGCGAGGGGTGCTGTGATTGATACAAACTGGGGTATGAGCTGTCGATCATACTTGGACAGGCCTCCCATGTCCATCACGAGAGTGGACAGGTGGTTTCCTGGACTACTGCCCTGGGATTCGTCTGGATGGTGTGCTGCACGATTGTGGTCTGGCCTGGCTGTGAAGAGACGGTCGCGTGGAAGGCTTTCTGCAGGCTCCAGGCCTGTCTTTGCTGTTCTGCTGAGAGGGTGTCGCCCAAGTGTGGCTCCTCGGCCGCATTAGGGATCTGGGAACCCAGGGCGGCTTGGGAGGGTAAGGGGTGATCAATCGTCCTCTGTGGGGGTGCCAGAGCGTCAAGAGGTTCACTTGGGAAATCTATTTCTTTTTCCAGTCCGGCTGTCGGGCCTCGTACGTGACCGGCCCTACCCAACGGACCACCTCGTAAGAGCCCTGCCAACGGGCGAGGAGTTTCGACTTCTCTGAGGGAAAAAGGAGAAGCAATAGATCCCAAGGCTTGAAAGTGTGGCCACGGGGCCCCTGGTTGCAGTTTTGTTCCTGAGCCGTTTGAGCTACCTGCAGATTCTCCTTTGTGAGGGCCCCCGCCCGGGCGAGGTGTCCCTGCAACTGTAGGACCTACTGCAAGGGGCTCCCGGGAGGCCGACGGGGTGCACTCCCAGCACTCCATTATCGGGTCTAGCAGCCTGTATAGGAGCTTGAAGGGAGAGAATTTGGTGGGGTCTCTCTGTGATAGCCAGCAATAGCGGTGAGATCAGCCGGTCCCACTGATGTTCCTGCAGGGAGAACTTCCGCAGTATGCTCTTTAGGGTCCTAGTGAAACGCTCGACCAGCCTGTCCGTCTGTGGGTGACATACCGAGGTCTGTAGTTTCTTAATGCCCAAAAGTGTATACACCTGGCAGAGCAGCCAGGAAGTCAAGTTGGTCTCTTGATCAGTGAGGATCTTCTGAGGAAACCCATCCCAGGTGAAGACCTTCCCCAGCTCTGCGGCGATGGGGCAGGTGGTGGCGTTCCATAGGGGGATGGTCTCAAGGAGGCGGATGGCATAGTCTGTCAGGACGAGGATGTACTGGAACCCTGCATTACTCTTTGAGAGGGGTCCCACCAGGTCCATTGCGATTCACTTGAAGGGAACCCCCATTATGGGCCAGGGGACCAAGGCGCCTTCAACAATCCCGGGGGCGGGAAATCAGGGGGACATGCAACTAACACCCAGGGCATGAACTACAACAGACCCACAGCCAGAAGAAACGACATAGGACTCGGGCTAGGGTCTTCTCTTGTCCCAAAGGACCGGCCACAGGGATGTCATGGGTGAGCTTCAAGACGGCCCTCTGATGGCAGTGGGGGACAATCAATTGGGTCTGGACCTCGTGAGTTTGGGGGTTTTGACATGGTAAAGGTGATCGCCTGCCAGCACAAATCTGGGCCATGGGGCCATCCTCCGGGGATCAGTCATGACTCCATCGATGCTGGCTTCCTGTTGATGGGCCCAGCTGAAAGTGGGGTCGTCCTGGTCTCAACAGATATCTGTACAAGGGAATCATTGCAGGACCCTCCCCCGGAAGGCCTGGGGCAGCCTGGGTCACGGGCTCGCAGAGGTCCCCTCCTTGAAGTTCCTCGTCACCATCCTCGAGGGGGTTTCGCTCTGCAGTTTCCTCACCGTCACCCCAATGGGACCTCCCTCTAGGGCCGCCAGGTAGGGGACGCCCTGAGGCTCATGACCCAAAGCAGATTGGCTAAACCTGGCCAGTCTTGCCTGAGGATGACAGGATAGGTGAGGGTGAGCGCCACCCTCCCCCGTCATCACTTGCGTCACTCTGATTATGGTCAGTGGGACCCGAGCACTGGGGTACGGCCTCACGTCTCAGTGGATGCACTGGAGTCTTACACTCCCCAACGCCGGCCTGGGGTGAGGGGCGAACTCCCGACAGATGAGGGTCTACCCACAGCCCAAGTAGATGAGAGCCGTGACTCGGTTCCGCCCCACCTCCACAGGGGTCGTCAACTTCAGTGTGGGCTGTTTGTGGGCCTGGGATGCCCCCGTATAGACCCGGACAAAGTTGCAGTCCACCTCAGGGCACTCCCGTTGCAAGTCCCTGAATCGACTGCAGGAGAAGCAAGGCCCCACCTCCGGGTGCTCTGGCCAGGGCATTGCCTCTGCAGGAGGGTTTTGGTTGTATTCCCGGGTCTTGTCTTCCAGGGTGGTCAGGGCTCCCACACAACACAGGCCGGGCCACTGAAGGGCATCACTGGCCCCACTGTCCGGCCTTTGGCCTGTGCTTCTACACCAAGCCTGGGGTCGTTGGCTCGGGGGCCAGGGCTAGGATCTGGGCCCCCAGCCCAATAAGGGGTCTCTGTGGCCAGGAAATCCTCCAGCTCTGCATGGCAGGTCAGTGTTGAGTACCCGGGCCCTCTCCCGAGGTGGCAGGACACAGATAAACTGTTCCAGGGAGATCTGGTCCACAATGCTGGTCATGGAGCATTGCTCAGGGTGCAGCCATCGCCAGCAGAGGTCTTATAGACTCAGACTAAGGTCACAAGGGACCAATATGATCATCTAGTCTGACCTCCTGCACAACGCAGGCCACAGAACCTCACCCCCTGCTCCCGTCATAAAACCCTAACTTATGACTGAGTTTAAACCATGATCTGAGGACTTTAATAAGACTAAGTTACAGAGACTCCACCAGCCAGTGAGCCGTGCCCCATGCTACAGAGGAAGGTAAAAAAAACCCAGAGCCTCTGCCAATCTGTCCTGTGGGAAAATTCCTTCCTGACCCCAAATATGGCAATCAGCTAAACCCTGAGCGTGTCGGCAAGACTCACCAGGCAGACACCCAAGAAAGAATTCTCTGTAATAACTCAGAACCGCCCCCATCTAACATCCCTTCACAGGCCACTGTGCATAGCTACCATCAGTAGACAAATATCAGTCAATTGCCAAACTAGGCTGTCCCATCTTCCCATCCCCTTCATACCTTTATCAACCTCAGTTTTGAAGCCAGCTAGGTTTTTTGCCCCCACTGCTCACCTTGAGAGGCTGTTCCAGAACTTCACTCCTCTGATAGTTAGAAACCTGCGTCTAATTTCAAGTCTAAACTTCCTGATGGCCAGTTTATATCCATTAGTTCTTGTGTCCACATTGGCGCTAAACTTAATTCCTCCCCCTCCCTGGTATTTACCCCTCTGATGTATTTATAGAGAGCAATCATATCTCCCCTCAGCCTTCTTTTGGTTAGTCTAAACAAGCCAAGCTCTTTGAGTCTCCTCTCCTAAGGCAGGTTTTCCATTCCGCAGATCATCCTAGTCGCCCTTCTCTGCACCTGTTCCCGTTTGAATTAATCTTTCTGAAACGGGGGGGCCAGAACTGCACACGGTATTCCAGATGAGGTCTCACCAGCATCTTGTATAACAGCACTAACACCTCCCTATCGCTACTGGAAATAGCTCATCTGATGCATCCAAGGATGGCATTAGCTTTTTTCACGGCCACATCACACTGGCAGCTCAAAGTCATCCTGTGATCACTCAGGTCCTTCTCCTCCTCTGTCCCTTCCAACTGATGCATCCCCAGCTTATAGGAGAAATTCTTATTAGCCCCTAAATGCATGATCTTGTACTTTTCGCTATTAAATTTCATTCTGTTTCTATTACTTCAATTTACAAGGTCATTCAGATCTTCCCGTATCATATCTTGATCCTTCCGTGTATTGGTAATACCTCCCAATTTTGTGTCATCTGCAAACTTTACTAGCACAGCCCCACTTTTTGTGCAAAGGTCAGTAATAAGAAGGTTAAACAAGATTGGTCCCAAGACTGATCCCTGAGGACCCCCGCCTGATAACCTCTCTCCAGCCTGACAGTTCAGCTTCAGTATGAGCCATTGTAGACTCCCCTTTAACCAGTTCCTTATCCACCTCCCAATTTTCATATTAATTCTCCTCTTTTCCAATTTAACTAATAAACCCCTTTTAACTCCTAGGCTATGGTCTGGAGCTGGGCATCCCGTGGATAGGTCTTGGCCTGGAATCGCCGCTGGAAAGTCTTTGGTGTAATGTCCAGGGCATCCAAAATGGCCATCTTCAGGCATCCATAGTTGTCGTTGGCCAGAAGCTCCGATAGGCGGCTTGGCCCATTCCGGTCAAGTAAGGAGCCACCCATTGACCACAGCAACCCATTCAAAAGTCATGAGAAACGCTTCCAGGTCATCTTTGGGCTCCATCTTGGAAAGTCACACGGACACTGGGGGAGTCAGTGGGGCCATCCTGCCACTGGAGTGAGTCCCGCTAGGGCCAGACAGCATGGCTGTGAGATGCTGAAGGCACTTTCGCTGCTGCTCGTGGCGTGGCGCGCCCAACTCCCAGAGTAATTGTTTCTGGGCCCCCGGCTGTTGCACCAGCTGTTGCTGTTGGAGATGGATTGCCTGCTCCCATCTGTCGGCCAGATACTTAATGAACCTGTCTAGTTCCGTCTCTCCTGTCAGGAACACTTCGGCGTGGTTTGCGTTGGACCCCTTACAGCAGGAGTCAGGTCGCTGCCCGCATTCTCCACCAAGTGTAGTGGGTCAGCGGGAGGTCACTCCACCTCACGGCCACTGTGAGCTCAGCCAAGTGACAGGAGAAGCAGCCTATGGGGCTCTGGCCCTCAGGCAGGAGAGAACAAAGATGCAGTCTAATGAGGTCTGGCTTTCAAGCAGGGCAGAGCAGCAAACAGTCTAGGGGCTGAGAACTTCTGGCAGAACAGAGCTGGCAAGCAGGCCTCTTGCCTAAGGTGGGATTGGCAGTAGGGGGACCTGGGCCCATCCTACCCCATTGGGTCCCACACTAGGGACCCTAGCAGCAGCAGATAGTTCTGCCACTGGATCAGCAGGGATCCAACTGCAACACACCAACGCAAGCACAAACAGCAACGAAGCCAGACTATAGTCAGCTGCTCCTGGGCCACTTCCTACCGTCTCTCTGGTGCACTTGGGTCTGTGGGCGTACTCCATCTCCCTGGAGCAGTTAGCCAGTGGCAGTCCCAGCTGCTCCTAGGTGCCTCAGCTGGCCGTTGGCTCCAGTAGCGCTGGCCAGTCTCTGGTACGGCAGGGATCTTCCTTGGGTTCCTGCCCCAGGAGCGGGCAGAAGGTGTCGGTCTCCTCTGATGGCTCCAGCCCAACTGAGGTACAGGTCCCTTTCTTTATACTTCCCGTCTCGCCCCTTAGCTTCCAGTGGGAGCGGCAAGCCCAGCTCGGCTCTGCCCACCTGGGTTCAGAGAGTGGTTCCTCCCCCTCCGGCTCAGTGGCAGGGCCTCTCTGACTCACTATACAGTGAAATCAACGTTTGCTGACATTTACCGATAAAAATCGAATCCTTACAAAACTGTGTGTGGCAACCTGCCGGCTTCCCCCTGGTGGGCCTCGCGCTTTACCTCTTTCATGGGCCACGGCGTCCCCAGCTACCCCGTCTCCCCTGGCTGCAGAGGAGCTTTGTCTCCTGGTCTGAGAGGGAACCTTCTCCTCCAGCTGCCACAAGCCTTCTTGCAGCTTCCTCCTGGTTTGTTCCCTCCTCCCCCTCTTGGGAAGGCAGGGTTTAAGTACACCTGGCGTCGCCCTTCATTGGGTCCAGGTGTCTCTAACTGCCCTGCTGTAACCTCTCCTCTGCCTGCAGGATGAAGGGCCTTTAACCCTTTAGGGCCTGCATACCGGCCCTGTTATACCCTTTGGTAGCCCTCTGGCCTGACTTTACCCCATATGAATAATGCAGGCCACAGAATTTCCCCCAGATCATTCCTGTTTAAATGCGAGCAGATCGTGGAGAAAACCATACCAGTTACATGGATGTGGTTTTTTCCAAGGGGCATAGCCCTGTGGGAAAAGGCGGAGGATGCAGCCAGTGACTGCGTTTCTTTTTCAGAGACACCAGACCGGGACTGGATGCAGGAACGGCTGGGTGCAGCATGCAGGAGGTTAGACTGGATGATCCCAGTGGTCCCTTCTGAATGTAAATCTAGGATTGTGTGTGCATTGGGGGATCAAATAAGGGCTCCCTCAGTGCCATGGGGGACACAGGGGTCAGCAATGGCTCAATAGGGAACTCCTCCATCACAGTCCCCCAACAACGGACCCCCCCCATCACAGCTGCCACCCCTCTCACCCTTCCTTGGTGACAAGCACCCCACAAACAGCTCCCTCCCCGCTGCCACATCCCACCCTTTCCAGCTGAGGCTGGATCCAATGAGGGCACCCATTCCGAGAAAGAGCCAAGCGCAGCTCTCAGTCCAGCCCCAGTCTCGATGCTTTCGCTGCCCTCTCCACCCAGACGGCCTGCGCTGGAGTTACAGAGGACACCTGGGTTGGGTACTTCAAAGCACCCCGTTCCACGTGCCTGGCAGAGTGTAGCCCGGGGTTCCCAGTGTAGGAGAGTAAAGAGTTACAGCTGGACAAATGGTCAGGCCTAAGCTACAGGGACCGGGATCATGGCACAGGTAAACCTTGTTTCCGGTAATTGGTGTAAATTCTAGTTAGATTTGTGTTCTCTCTCTTCTTTCCCTCCCTTCCTGGCCATCTGCAAAGGGGATGAGGCTAACAAAATAACCATCTCCCCGCCTGCGCAAGGCCTTTGGTGGGAAGAGGACATTAGCTTCTTTCCTTCCCTTGCATGTTTTAAAGAATGTTAGTTTTCAAGGTAACGTGCTTGCGCTCTGTGAGGTAATTCTGTAAACGACGAATGGGCGGGTATCATTGTATTAATCCCATAGCTGTTAATATTCATTTTCTAGGTGTTAATGTAACCCAATAAGGGTCGATGGGGAACTGTTGGAAATGTATACATACAGTTATGGATAAAAGGATTGTAAAGTAACCCCCTTGTTGCTCACTCGCAGCGTCAAGGAGGAACAAGCAGGTAATAAATGGCAGCTGTCGACCCAAATTTGCCTCTGAGCCCCCCATTCCTTATCTCTAACACAAGGCACCTTTGGTTGTTCGCCGAGGGCCTCCACAGGAACATGATCACCAACAGGATGATGGAGAAGAGGAACCTCCAGAAGGCATCTTCGATCCACAGCTCCCGCCAGTCCTGGGAAGGGGCAAGGAACCAGCGGGAAAGGCAGTGAGCTGGGGGACAGGACAGACATGGAGCAGCCCTCTCCTCCACAGGTTGTCCCACAGGACCTCACGGTACCCTGACGTTCAGCCGAACAGCCCCCCATAGAAGGTGGGATAGCTATGGCGCAAAGGGGAGACTGAGGTACAGGGCAAGAGTGACTTGCCCAATGGCATCCAGTGAATCAGTGGCAGAGCAGGGAATAGAACCCAGGAATCTCCCCCATCTCAAACTACTGGACCCCACTCCCTTCCCAGAGCAAAGGGCAGAACCAGAAGTCTTGAATCCCAGCCCCATGTTGGACTCAGTGTCATGTTGACTAGATTGAGGGGGCCATGAGGTGCATTCAGGAATTCTGATTACTCCCTTCTACACCAGTCTTGCGCTGGGGGTGTAACGCTGGCTGGGCAGAGGGAAGGACATTTATGATGTTGTTGGACATCAGTACGTCAAAATCCTAGTGACCCATGTGGGATATGCCATGTCAGGCGCTGTTGGAAAGGCCGTACTGTGCTCAGTAAGATGATGATGTTTGTGTCCATGTGTTGTGTGTAATGGAAGTTATGGACGTGTTTGATATTTCAGTATGTCAAATGGTGCTGTCTGGGTAACGCCTCAGACAGGCTGGCTACAGAACAATAGCCTACTTAATGGCCCATTAAGACATTCCCAGGTGCAGGGGGCCCAGGGGGAGAAGCCAGGGATATACCTGATGAGTCACCAGGTCTAGCCCATGTGACTCTGGACTCCATTTTGGATCCTGTAAAATTCCACAAGCAGCATGGCAAGGGCCAGAGCCTTTGGGATCTATTTTGTCTAGTTCAGCTTTCAGCTAACTGTCTACCTCTGGATCAATCCACCTGCATCCGAACTGAAGCTGTGAAACAAAGGACTGAGACCTATCCAGGTACTGGATGTACACCAGAGGGACTGTACAAGCCTGCAAACTCCACAATTCTTCTAGAAACCTGATGCATATGGACTTTCAAATCATTTGTGTGTATCTGATTGCTTTAATCCTTTAACATTTCTCTTATTGTTTGTTTTTTTTTATATTAAACCTTTAGTTTTAGTTACTAAAGGATTGGCTGGCAGCGTGGGATTTTGGGTAAGATCCACACTTATACTGATCTGATACTGTGGCTGATCCTCTGGGATCAGAGGGAACCTTTTTAGTAAAGAGCATAGAGTTTAAATAACTGGTTTCTGCTGGACCTAGTGGCTGATTGGGAGCCAGAGACTGAAATGCAGGAAAGGGGGCTGTGTGTATTTGCACAGTGGCTTCTTGATAACCAGTGGGGGGGGAATCAGAAGCACTGTTTGTGGCTGGTTGGGAAGTCGGACTTCGGTGTCACCCACCAGTGCTGGGAGAATCTGCTCTCCCTTTACAGCCTGCCCTGACCCTGGCATTATCAGTGGGCTACCCTGGGCACGGACGGTCACACCAAGCATCCCAGGAGTAGCTTTCACAATCTCCGGTTGGTAGCACCAAAAAGGTTGCAGCCAGCCAGACTCGGCAGCATGGATCAGACGACACCGTGGGCTCCCCAGCCAGCCCAGGCCTGGCTCCAGGCACAGTCTCCTCCCCAAGGGGCCTGACCCCACCCCCCAGGCAGCACTTTTGCTCACCAGGCTACCGTCTGGCCCTGGCTACCGGCTCTGCTGCCTGTGGCATCCACAAGCCATGTCACAGGACGGGGCTCCCCTGGGGCAGAGCTGGCCGGCAGTGCCTAGCTACTCACCGACTGGCACTTGACGAGCCGGAAGGTCTTGGCAGTCCAGATGATGAAGATGATGGATGCTGAGGAAAAGACAGGCTGTTACCAGGGCAACAGCTGTCATGTGGGTCCCCCAGAGCCCAGTTCAGCTTTACCATCACTTCTGATGGCAGCTGGGGGTAAGGGCAGAGCCCCCTTGGGTATATTCCCCACAGACAGGGGGTGGGCCAGAGCCCCCCTAGGCATATCCCCCCCATTGCCCACCAGCATTGGGGGCAGAAGCCCCTCCCCAGGGCACCCCAACTCCCCGTGGGCACCAGGGGGTCAGCCAGAGACCCTCAAAGGGCACTGGGAAGTGGTGTGAGCTACCTCAACCTCTTGGGCCCACTGGGTCCCAGCCCCCACACCCGAGGAAGGCACAAGGGCCAATCATCCCTGCCTGGGCACACGCTGCCTGGGGGCACAGCCAGCCAAGAGCCGGGGAAGGGATCCCGGGAATCTCAGAGTCCCACCCGGTGGGTTCCTGGTCCCCAGGGAGATACAGCTCTCAATGCACCGAACTCACCGATGACAGCGAAGATGAGGGTGTTGGTGAAGTGGCGGTACAGGGAAAGCTTCACCATGTTGTGTCGCAGCTTTAACAGCTTCATGGTCTGCACCAGGCTGATGAGGATGTGCTGCCCGTTAAGGGGAAATGAACTTGCTACAGCCCACGTGGCCCCCCCCCGTGCCATTGTGTCTGAACTGGACCCTCCCAATACAACAAATCTATCACTCGCTACCTGTGGGGACTGCTGCAAAGGGTTCTGGGCATCGGTGGGCAGATACATCACAGCGCACAAGCAGGGTGAGAGAATTAACTTGTCAAGCACTCGGCAGCACACAAGACATTCCCCCTGGCGGGCCAGGAAGCTGTTAATAAGCAGCCTCTGCCTCCTCCAGCCCATTCCACTCCAAGAGCTCTAAAGGGGGTAGGGTCATTATCCCCATTTTAGAGACAGGGAAACTGAGGCACAGATGGGAAGGGTGTTGCCCCAGTATTACACAGCAAACCCTGTGAATACAACCCAGGAGCCCTGCCACCCCCTTCTAACCACTCCTCAATCTCACGCTGGAACACACAGTGGGACACCGACATTGGCGGAGTTAGGGCTCCAGAAAGATTAGACCTTAGTAGGCTGGAAAACACAAGGGGAGGGGAGGGGGGATGTGCAGACGAGCTCAGACAGACCAACGGACGCAGAGGATATCCACCAGCAGAGGGCAGAGTCAAGCATAGCCAAAGGGATGGCAGCCAACAGCACCAAGTCATCCTGGGCCTGGAGAGGGGAATAAGAGTAGCAGAGAGAAAGGTGATCGGGGGGGCAGGGGGAGGCAGAGAGGAGACAAGGCTAAGGAAGGGGTGCGGGGGGGGACAGCACAGACAGCTACAGTCCAACCCATGTTCATAGGGCTGGAGGGTGGCTTATTTGCAAGGGGGTGAGCTGGGCATGGCAAGTTTGGGATGAATGAGGGATCCCCCCGGATGGAACGGGCTGGGGGGGGGGATTCTCCCAGCTACAAGGCCAGCCAGAGAGCCCCAGGGCAATTCCCCCAGGCCAGAGGGCTAGCCCCACTCCAGGCAGCTGGTGGCTGGGCCCATTAGCTCAGACTGAGGTCACGCCTGCCCCCCTGGCTGCCCCCCGCCCTCAAGCGAGCCTGTTGCGGGGTGGGGCCGGAGGAGGGTAAAGGATATCCACCAGACGATGCAGGAGTCGACAAAGGCCAGCACCACCGCACACACCAGGGTGGCGCCGTTCTCCTGCTCCTGGGCAGGGGGAGGGAAGAGCCAGATACTGAGGGACCATGGAGCAGAGCCAGCCACCCCCCTCCCCCAAAATCCCCCAGCTACGCCCTGCCCCACCCAGACAATTCCCATCTTAGCCCCCTCACCCGCCATCCCCTGCCCATGGCTGCTCGATGCCCCCAGCGTGGGGGTGAACCCTGGCTGGGAGCTGGACCTGTGGGGCTGCCGGGAGAGATGCCTGGCCAGCGGAGAGAGACGGCGGGTAACTCGCTGTCCCCAGCAGGGCGGTGCCCCGAGGGTGCCCCCTTCCCCTTCGCTACAGCCCCCCGGCTCGTGGCACCCCCAGAATCAGCCACCACCAAAGCCTTGTTCAGATGCACTGTCCCCACCCTGTGCGGGGCAGCCAATGGCTCCAACTAAGTGCCCCCCTCGCTGTCCCTGGGCCCAGGACTACAGGCTGCCCGTGGTGCCCCCTGCCCCCCCTCCAGCTCCCACTTACCGATTTCACCCGCAGGACGCTCTCAATGATGGAGAAGAGCAGATACATCAGCCCCACGCCCACCACCCGGTTCAGTAGGGCACCCAGCCGCGGCCTGTGGAGAAGCACGGATAGCAGGCTGAGGGCCACTCGGGGGGGCGGGGGAGACAGGAGGGGCAGGCCTCTTCCATGAGCTGGCCCCCTCTCCCCCTGCAGCCTCACACAGCCCCCCCAATGCCTGGAACATCACCCAGTCCTCCCCACACGTGGTCTGACCCATCTCCAACCATCAGCCCCCTGGGGTCAAGGGCCAGGCTCTGCTCGGAGTCTGTGCCAACCACAGCCTCTGATGGTAAGGCGCGTCCCACAAACCAATCCGTTACCCTCTGCTCTCTGCGGGTCAGGGAGGGGAAGATGAACTCTCAGGATTCAAGGCATTGGCTGGTCATTGCAGGGGGGGCAGGACGGGGCACAGACCCACCCCCCCCAGCCCCAAGCAGCCAGAGATCACCCCCTTCTATCAAACACTAGCAGTCAAGTTAGATGTGGTGTGCTCTCAGGTTTCAGGTCCTAACCTGGTCATTGGTGTGGGTCAGGAAGGAATTTAAGCAGCATTACCCAGACTCATGGGGTGATTCACCACGGACCACCTCTAAGTCTCTTCCACCGGTACCGCCCACCCCATCTCCCTGGGCCCCAGGTACTCACTTGACAAAGCCGTACCCCAGGCTGGCAATGATGACCAGCACTCGAGCCAGCATGCGCTTCACGGCGCACAGCACTTCGGCAAAGATCACGGCTCCTTGGACTAGAACGGGAGAGAAAAGCAATGAAGCGTCACCATGGGGCGGGGAATGGGGAGGTCAGGGCACAGTGTCCCAGGCACAAACCATCTCCCCCATCCCTCCCTGCCAGGCAGAGACCCCCCGACCCCTGTCTAGCCCTGCCTGGCATAGCCACCCCTTCCTGCCTCCAATTTAGCTTCTGCAAACTGGGAAGAAAGGGGATCATCCGATACAGGGTCAGAAACCACAGCCAGGTGCCATTTCAGACCTGTTCTCTCTTACACTGCTCCCATGCCACTCCCTGCCGGGAGCCAGAGACAGAAAGACCTGGGGTCACTGGGGATCGTTCCTTGCGAGGAGCTGGGGTAGGGCTGGGGCCCAGCCTAGATCCAGTACACAGGCTGCATCCATGGCTGGCACGACCCTCGCGGATTGCGCTGCATCTCAGCTTCTGTTACAAGCAGCCAAGGACACTTCCAAATGGGAACCGAGCACAACTGATCTCAGGGCATCTGGCAGCAGTGTGAGAGGGAAAAACCGGCCCTGGCCCCTGACTGCAGGAGCAGCACTAAGGCCTGATGCCGACGCTTTGGTGTCATCATTAGCTATTTATTACACCGCGGAGTGCCGGAGGGAGCCAGGAAAGGGGCCCTCGGGGAGGCGTGAACTGGGAGCCTCTGCAGGGAAGGAAATGCAGAGGGGAGAAGAGGAGGGGACGAAGGAGACACAAAGGGAAGCAGCTGAAGAGGAGCAGTTTCCCAGCAATTGATGCCCCGCAGGACAAGGCACCGAATAAAGCGCAGTGTCACGGCTATACAGCGGCAGGTTCTCCTGCTGGTCTCCACGCAAACCAGAGGGCAGCCAAAAGGCCTGGGGTCGGCACTGACGAGGGAAAGCGTCCCCTACTGAACCCTCCATCCTGATTGTGCTGATCGCCCGAGGCCGGGGGGACTCACCCGACACCCCCTGGCTCTGGATGCTCTGGAACTCGGCGTAGAAGACTGCCTTCTCTAGCATGCCCAGCAGGATGACCGCCCCGATCCAGAACTGGATGCGCAGGATGTCCCGCCAGTAGCAGGCCAGCAGCACCAGCCACAGCACCCCGTAGAACACGTAGACCACGCACATCACCATGTAGAACTGCGGGGCGGGAGCGGGGCGGAGCTGAGCGACCCCGGACGGGCCTAGTCGCAGAGCTCTGGGCCTCGCGGGTGGAGAATGCCCCTCCAGCCCGCTCCTGGCTGCCCTGTGGCACCCCTGCAACGCTGCCCTGTCCGGACGCTGAGGGGACAGAGCCCCCCCGTGCTGCACTGGGGCCCGCAATGACTGCGAGGGGGGAACGCCCCCACCTTGCAGGACAGCGTCCCCTAGTACCATAATGGGGATGGTACTGAGTCCAACAGGAGAGCGCCCCTCCTGAGCACCCCACCCCATTCTGCAGAGCCCCCCAAACAGGGGGCTCCTGGCTACCCAGCACTGGGATGCTCTCCGCCGTCTTCCATCCTGGGACCAACCTGGCCAAACCCTGCTTAGCTTGCAAGACCAGCCAGGACCCCAGCAGGTGGTGCTACAGCTGCAGGGGAAGTTCCTCAGTTGGGGACAGCCCGAGCCGTTATCCACAATGCACAGCAAAGCTGGCCGGGGCGAGAGGGTAGCCAGACCTGCCCGGCCCGAGGCTCTGAAATGGCATGGGGCGAGACACCACAGCAGCCCCTGGCCTGAGGCTAAAAGATGCCCCAGGAAACCTCCTGCAGGAGGCCCAGAGCAGCTGTGAGCTCCCCTCAATGCCCCCACGTCGCACCCCGAACCCGAGAGGGCCCCCAGTGCCCAGGGTCGGGGTAGCCCAGCTATGGAGACTCCCGGGCTTTGCTCCCTGAACCATGCCTTGGCCCCGGGTAAGGAGCCGCTCCTGTTCACTCACCACCATGAGGGGCCACTCGGAGGCCGAGACGTACTGGTAGAGAGGGTGCTTCATCCCGACGTCAACTGGGGAGGGAGATGCGTGGATGGGTGCTGGGAAGCAGCTAGAGGCAAGAGCCTGCCCACACCCGCCCCAACAACTGTTCTCCTGCCCCATTCGCCATCCCTCTGCCCCTGGTCTCCCCCCGCTACTCTCTGTCGACCAGCTCCCCCTCCTTCCACAGGGATCCGTCCATTCCACTTAGCCCTTCTCCCTGATCAGTGGGCAGCCTGCTGCTCTACCTGCGACAGCCTCCCACTGAGCCACCAAATCCCTTGGGACAGCCACCCCATGTCCTCCCCCCCAACTCTAGGACAGCTCTCCCCCACTCCACCGCCCCACACCATCCACCCTCCAACGTACCCTCCCCTCCCACAGCCCCTAGACCATCACCCCTCTTACCGATGCCCAACTCTACTCGCCCTGGGGCAGCTCCCCCTCCCAGCTTTGCTCCTTGGGACAGTTCCTCCTTCGACAGTCACCCCTTCCCGCCCCACATCTCTCCCCCTGCCACAGCTGTCCTGTTCAAAGGCCACCAAGTCTGACACCTGCTCCTACTGTGATTCGAACCCAGGGAGTGGAAGCGGAGTGGGCAAGCTGTAGCAAACCAGCTTGGGCTGCACTCACTTGTGAGCTCCAAGTTGGGGATAGCTTTCGGGTCCTTGTTCTGCTCCTCAATCTTCAGGATGAACATGTAGGGTCCATCCTCCCAGGTCTCGGCAATAGCGTACTGCTGAGAACAGACCAGCTCAGTTATCCACAGGAGGCACTCAGCCCCACGGGACAATCCTTCCACTCTCATCCAACCCACACACCAGAGGGGACAGAGAAGCAGAAACAATCAGGGGGTCTCACTCCCTAAGATGGGGCACTCATTAACCCACCCAGCAACAGCAAGAGGAGGAAGGAGGACCTAGGGTGTGGGTTGAGCAGCACTGAGGGAGGAGCCCTAGTTGCAGCCTGGGGAGAAAACCACAGCTTGGGTTTACTCTCTAACAGTTGATTTCTATGTTTGAGACAAAACCAGGGAGCCAGGGGGCGGGGAGGAGAGACGATATTGTACATATAATTTTGGATTGGCCAAGGACTAGCAGTCCTGATGCTACCCAGCTGGCAGCAGCAGAGCGTACTGAAGAAGGGCGGCATTTGCCAGGCTGGAGGGCAGGGGCAGAGAAGAGCACTGAGGATCAAAGGGCTATTTGGCCCTGGATGCATCCAGTCCTACAGACATAAGCAGCTTCTTGAAAGCAACCCTAACCATGACAGCAAACAAGCCATCTGTCGTGGTCACAAACCTTTGCTTTGTTGGTTCCATCTGGCTTTCCCGGGCCCAGTTTCTCTCTCGGGGTCTTGCTCAGCTTCCCTGTCCCTTCCGGACTCTTGCCAGATGCACCGGCCAAATCAACAGCAGACAACTTCTGCTTCCCCACGCCATCTTTGGCGGCATTCTCGGGCTGCACACCCACAGTCTGGCGCCGCTGGACCCTGGTCTGCTGCTGCAGAAAGCGCAGAAATTGAGAGGCAAGAGTGTGTTTCTGGTAGGGGAGGAGGATTTTAGAAGAGTCCATGGGTAAAAAATATGGTGCGTGGGGCGGGGGAGAGGAGAGGGCGTTGCACTCTTTTCATGGCACCTTTCTGATGGATAAAGGCTACCAAAAGTGCGTTTATTCTGCCATAAAAATTTCTTCTATATTAAAAATCCAGGTCTTCTCTAGTCCAGTTTTTCTCCTGGGAGAGACTATGGACAACTGGTGATCGATAGGGTTTTACAACACTTGACTGAGAAAGAAAATGGGTTTATTCAGATTGTTTCATGTGTTGTTGCTGGTCACACATTTAAACTCAAACACAGATTGAACAACTGGGAGAGCAACTCTTTGTTACAGATGTCAGAAGAGCTCCCAGTCCAAATCTTTGGGTCTTCCAAGGAGACATCCAGCATAGCTAAGGCGTAACTGCTATTTTTAGGGTAAACACACACGATTATTTAATTCAAAGACATGCTTCAAGCCCTTTTATCCCTCATAAAGAAGAAAGAAAAGGTACAGACAGTGCTGGTTGGAACACAGATTGTCTGCCCAGTGAAAAACAGACACTTCAGAAAATAATTCATCCCAAATCGGGTTTTTTTAAAAACAAAATTCTGGAAAAAAATATTTTGGGTCAATCAAAACATTTTGTTTCAATAAACTCAAAATGTTTAGATTAAAACCCTTTTATACATACAATAAAGTAATTTTCTAAACTAAAAAGGTTTAATCTTTCATGCTGAAACAGAAAAATCTAGAAAATGTCAATATCCTAATTTTTTCCTCCCGAGATGAATTGTTGAAATTGATACGATTTTGCAAAAAAAAAATTCCAATTTAATCAAAATGGCATTTTCCAAACAAAAAATTGTTTGGATGAAAATTTTCTGACTGGTTTAAAGTACAAACCCCCGCTGACTTTTTACTTGACTGAACACATTTAAGAGAGTAAAATCAGAGCCACCCTTCTCACCACTGTTCAGGCTTTGTTTCAAAGCAGCTTCTTGCAAATAAAATACAGAGACCGAATGGCTGGTGTATATATTATACAATTATAGGTAGTGGACAAAGGGATTTTTCTCCCTACGTCACGGCCCGCTTGTAACACAAGCAACAAAATATTATTCCGTTGCAAACCAGAAATAACGTCAGCTCACGCATTCAGGGCAGCGAGGAAGGAGGAATTGCCCAGTTGAAATTCCAGTGGGGAAAGCATGGGGGGGGAGCGGGAATTCCCAGTAACAGATACCAGAGCTAGCAAGCGGAGCCTGGGGAGAACATGACTGGACTTAGTCAGCACGAGGGGCCAAGGTCTCTTCCCGGAACGACTGTCCCAGGGACACCGTGCTGCGCTGGGGCATGGGGTCAGCCCTGATTCAGAAGGGAGCGGGTCATCCACTGAGCCCCCCCAACCACGGCACTGCTTGTGAGGGGAGAGTGCCCCCACCAAGTCACGCATCCTGCTTGCTGCAGCGCAGCGCCCCCAAGGGCTGCTCTGGGGTCACCACCCAGTAAGGAATCAAACACCAGTTCCCGAGGCACCTCCCCAGCCTGGGCTGGCTTGGTCAGGATCCCAGCAGCACAGCTGCAGGACAGAGCAAACACAGACAGCACGGCCACGCTCAGGGCATTACCGACTGCTCAAAGCCAAAGTCAGGAGAGCGCAGCAGAGCAAAGGTTCAAGCCAGGAGAGAGGAGTGATCAGAGCTCTTACCCCAAGGGCAGGGAAGGAGAGGACGCCCCCCAAACACCCCCCATCAGAGGACCAGGCAAAACCACGCAGGAGGCCCAAACAGCACCTGTGTCCCCCCTTCCCCCCAGTGGGAGTGCCTCTCATGCAGCTGGCCTCAGTGGCTGGCCTAAAGCCAGGGCTGTGGGAGGGAGGGGAGCCAGACACCCGGGGTTACCCACCTGCACGTCCGGGATGTGATCCAGCCGGGTGGGATGCTCAAAAGCCTCCACATTCAGCTACAGGAGGAGGGAGAGAAGAGTCACCACAAGCAGCTGGTGCAAAGCAGGGTGGTGCCCCGGGGAACCCCACAGACAAGAGGGCCCCCTCCCCAGCTGCCCTCCCAGTGCCAAAAAGCCCCTGGCTACCATGGTCCCCATCTCTTTCTAGCAGCTTCAATGGAACCCCTGGGTCACAGGCTGCCCTTGCACTGGCCCCCCAACAGGACACCCCCAGAGGCTTCAAGACCCCCACCTGGCTCTCTAGAATCCCCCGGCCATAAGACCCCCCCGAGCTCTGTTGAAATGTACCAATCTGGGCTCCATTCTCAGCCCAGCCCTCCCCCCGCCCCTTCCAACGTGCTAGCCCCCCCTTCCCGGGGTTCCTAGCCCCCACCACAGAGGAAACCCACCTCGAGGGGGATAGGCCCGTTACTGCAATGGAAGAGTTTATACGGGTGCAGGATGAACTGGCCCAAGCTCTTCGGCTCCAGCTCGGTCTTGTAATTGGCCAGGTACATGTCTGCTTTCTTCTCCTGCAGGGGTGGGGAGCAGGGAGAGATTAGGACCAGCCCGGGGCTCATCCCAACGGCCCCGCATCTGCTCAGTATGCTCCTGCCAACAATTCAGGCGGGGGGCGGACTCCTTCCTGGTCACCCCCCACCCCAGGGATGGCCATGACATCATGCGTCCATGAGGGGTCCTATCCCCAGCAGATGAGGAGGAGGAAAGAGACCAACACTCTCTCCCCTCCCCCCCATGCCCCAAGGCTTAGCCTACATGGGGACACTAGGGAACATTACTGTGAATTAACTAAACGATGTGAATTTAAACCAGATTAACTCTATGTAAACACTCATTTGGAATTAAAAGCGGCCTTAATTCGGTTGAGCTGAATTTGCTTTGGAAGTGAATTCAGCACAACTGAATTAAGGCCACTTCTTTCAAATGAGTGTCCACACAGGCCCTTAATCTGGTTTAACTTTCCCAGATGGGTAATCTGGAATTTTCCCCATGGAGACAAGCCCTAAAATGCTGATGCCAGTACCATATCTCTCCCTCTTCCCCCCCCCCCCGGACTCTAACAGATTTTAACACATTTTGTACCAGGGCATCTGCCATCCAAAGGCTCCAAAGTGATTTACACACACCTTAGTGATGCCTCACAACACCAGCTCCCACCGTCCCCTAGCAAGGCCAGCATCATCCTCATTTCACAGAGGGAGAAACTGAGGCAGGGAGAGGGAAAAGAACTTGCCCAGGTTTATAGGGAGTCAGTGATACAGCTGGAAATAGAAGCCAGGAATCCTGACCCAGCATTCTGACTCGCAGCCCCCCGCTCTAACCACTAGACCATGTTCCCTCTGGGAGAGCAGGTTCCAAAGTGCTCTATGCTCAGAGCTCCCCCTACAACCAACCTGCTCGGAATCCCTCCCCCATCCAGTTGTCCCCACTTATCACATTTCCCAGGCCCCTCCTGCTCCCAGCCCCTCCCCGCAATCAGGGCCCAGACCGCAAGGGACAGGGAGAAGCTTACGTCTATGTAGACTTCATTATGACACCGGGAGCTCCGCAGGTACCAGGTCACATTCAGGGTCACCCCCGGGGAGCATATGTTGGGCACAACTGCAAAGCAGAGGCATCGTCAGCGCCCAGCCAACAGGCACCCGAGACCCTGGCAAGCAAGTCACAACCCGCAAGGGGCATGCGGGCTGTTTGCATCCTCAGCAGGAAGAGCTGGGACACCATCAACATTGGCAGAAGGATGGAGACAAAACGAGTGCCCCTTCCCCCACTGCCAGAGCATGTGATGGTCTGACTGGGGCGGGGAGGGGGGACTGGACAGGATTGGATGGATGCTAAACTTGGAAGGGTTTTTAGGATCCCACAGGAGTGGGGTCTAGGCACTGGGGAACACTGAACATCCCGACAGGCACCATGGGGGAGGGTAATAAATAATTCCCAGCTCTCCCCATCAGTAGATCTCAAGTTCTTCTGCAAAGGGCAGTGGGGGAAACTGAGGCACAGAAGGGACAGGACTTGATCCTGACTTGAGCCAGGCCAGACCTCCCAAGTCTAAGTCCAGAGCTCTTTGGGAGTGCGCACATACACAACCGCAGGTCCAGGGACCGCAGGCGTGGGCCCTTTGCTCAGTTTCAATGGCCAAGCCAGACTGGTCAGTTTTCCTTTGGGTTTCTCCCGCTTCCTCTCCAACGAACACTCACGAAGCAAAACAAAGCTGCATTTGACTTATCGAGAACATAAACCCCACGCTGCTGTTACAGCCCCGATTCAGCGAAGTACTTGAGCACGTGCTTAACGTCAAAGTCTGAAGCTTAAGGGTTGCCAACTCTGCTATCTGGCGCTAAAAGCCCCAGCTACTGGATTCACGTGATGAAGTAAGACTCAAGACAAGCTGGAAAATGTGACCCTGCCTCCCCACCACGAGTCTAGCACTCGAAATCAAAATGTGAGGTGTGATTTTGTTAATTATTTTTTGAAATCTCACGATTTGCCAGTCAATCTCATGATGTTGGGGGACCCGATATGCAAATTTTGCACCCCTGTGTCTCACCAGCTTCAATAGGATGGTTTCCATGCTCAAAGCTAATCAGTTGGGTAGGTATCTTGATAATTCAGAGCCTATGTTTCATATTCTTTTGCAATCAAAATGGTTTTTTTGTTGTTGTGTTAAGTAAAAAAAAAAATTTGTGTTTTGTGATGCTTTGGAATAGTTTCACTGGATCCTTTGAACAGCATTATAAATATGGTTTGAGCACACCACTTAGGAACATGTAACTGCCAGTGCTGATCTTCACTTAACATTAGGTTTACTTTAAATGTAATATATTTCTCTCCTTTACACAGTAGCTGCTTAAATGACAAATAAAAAAAAACAACAGTCTTTTGATATGATCTGAAGGGTGTTTTTAAATACTGTGGTATTTTTAGATCCCCCAACTCAATGAGTTACATATAGCGCAGTTCTTTCCATTTATCGGACATCTCTATTTCTTTAGAGTCACTACTTACCTTTCAGGAAAGCTGTGATCAAAGCTTTCAAACCTGGGTGCCTAAAGCTATTTAGGCTCCTAATTAAGGGCTGAATGTGAAAAGACTTACAATGGCTGGTTGAAAGATCTTCTTTGAAACAGTTTCCCATTGGAAAATACCAATGGTTTTCCAGAAACTATATCAATTTAGATGAGGGTTTGTGCAAAACATTGGAAAAATTTCAAAAATGGCCAAAACCTCTTACAAACACCGTTTGGAATCTGAAAATCCAGTCCCAATATGGCTTTAGGAGCCCAGCTTTTAGCCATCCAGGTCTCCACATTTTGGCCCGAACATATCGTACTGTTTAGAGAGGCCCCATTAAAGTGACTCACCCTGGAGAGTGATCAAGGTTCCATTGAACATCGTCTTGGAGAACACAAACAGCTTCTTGGTGCGGCTCTGAAAAAGCAGGAGGGGGAAAGATTGTTTCGATCACAAAGTAAGAACATAAGAAGAGCCAGACTGGCTCAGACCAATGGACCATCTAGCATCCTGTCGTCCGACAGTGGCCAATGCCAGGTGTTTCAGTGGGAATGAACAGAACAGGCAATCATCGAGTGATCCAGCCCCTGTCATCCATTCCCAGCTTCTGGCAAAGAGCGCCTAGACACTCTTGAGAGCATGGTTTTGCATCCCTGCCCATCCGGCTAATAGCCATTGATGAACCGATCCTCCATGAACTTATCTAGTTCTTTTTTGAATCTTGTTACAGTCTTGGCCTTCTAACCATTAGGGGAGTGAAGTTCTGGAATAGCCTTCCGAGGGAAGTAGTGGGGGCAAATGACTTATCTGGCTTTAAGACTAAGCTTGATAAGTATATGGAGGGGATGTTATGATGGGATAGTTTAATTTGAGCAATTGATTTTGGATTATCGGCAGTTAAGTCTGCTCAATGGTCTGTGGGAATGCTGGATGGGATTGGAACTGAGTTACTGCAGAGAAATCTTTTTTGGGTGCTGGCTGGTGAGTCTTGCCCACATGCTCAGGGTTTAGCTGATCGCCATATTTGGGGTCGGGAAGGAATTTTCCTCCGGGGCGGATTGGCAGGGGCCACGGAGGTTTTTCGCCTTCCTCTGCAGCATGGGGCATGGGTCGCTTGCTGGTGGATTCCCTGCAGCTTGAGGTCTTCAAATCTCATTTTTGAGGATTTCAACAACTCGGTCATGGGTTCGGGGTTGTTATAAATGTGTATGGGTAGGGTTTTGTGGCCTGCCTTGTGCGGGAGGTCAGACTAGATGATCATATTGGTCCCTTCTGACCTATGAGTCTATGAACATCCTCCGGCAAAGAGTTCCCGAGGTTGACTGTGCGTTGTGTGAAAACACATGGGGAGATTTTTTTTCCCCCTCCCCCTAAAACTGATGCAAGTGATTCTGGAAATGTCCATTAGTGATTCATTGTAAATGAGCCACTCTGGGCAAACTGCTTTGGAAATAGCCTGGAGAGCAAAGCTTTGCACGGGTGCTTCTGGGGAAGGGCAAAAGGGTTAAGAAGCAGCAGTTGTATTCTCCTGGCTTGTCATCAGCAAAGCCAACAAGAAAGGGCTGTGGTTAGAGCATTGGCCAGGTACTCAAGAGACCTCAGTCCCATTCCCAGCACTTCTGCATCTGTTTCCCTTCCCATCCTCTGTCTTGTCTATTTAGATTCAACTCTCTTACTAGGGGTTTGTACAGCACCTAGCACTATAGGGGTCTTGGCTGGAGCGTCTAGTAAAAGGCACGAGTACCAGCAGCTTCTGAGCAGAGGGGAGCCTGGAGGACTCAAGGACTGAGGTCATGTGTTCAAATCCAGCCTGCTGCTAGTGCATAAAAATAAATAGGATTAGGCTGTTTGAGGCTGTACACAGAACCTTTGGCATGGAGAAGAAGAATGCAAGACCCTGTCATGGGGGGAGAAGGGGGAGGGGGGAACAGGAGACGGGTGGGCATGGGGGATTGCAGGATGTCCCTAAAATAGAGAGACGGTGGGAAGATGGCACCGAGGGACTCCCCAGGGGTGATGAAGGGATACAAGGAACCCTTGGTGCATGCAATGAGCTCAGGCAAGAGACGCAATAAAACTTGCTGCTCTCTAGGTACTATTGGTGGGAGATCAACAGACCCACACAGGCCAAATTCGGGGCTCACTCCCCACAGGGGGCCTCTCCAGGGCAGGGCTGGCGGAAGTTTCTCTTGTAGAGAAGTTAATCAGGGCTGTCAAACCAACACACGGCTCACAGTTTTTAACAGTAGGGATGGGGTTATGACAAAGGGAGGCAGGCTGGGGAAAACCAGTCAAATATGAGCATACCTTCGTTGCAGGTGTGCTCAAATCCACAGACAGGCAAGCAAGCAAGACTGTGTGTTACGCCCTGACACTGGGGAAGAGAACCCACAATGAGAACCCAGGAGTCCTGACTCCCAGTGCCTCTCCTTGAGCAACTATGAGCTCCCTCGGACACAGAACTAGGAAGGGGACCCAGGAGTCCTGACGCCGAGTGCTCAACACCCACCCTGCTTTGTGAATAGACCCCAGGTGGTCCCAAACTCCCAGCCCCCCAGCTCTAACAGCTAGTTCCCTGTCCTACCCCACTACAGGGCTAGAACCGAGATGCTCCGGCTCTCAGCCCCGCTGCTCTAAGTAGGCTCTACTCCCCACTAGGACTAGACCCCCAGGAGCCCTGCTTGCCAACCCCCAAACCACCCTCCCTTCCAGGGCTGGGAATAGGACACAGGCACCCTGCTCTAACCACTGCAGTGCCTCTTCTAGGTTTTTATTTCTGAAGTTCCCATCGTAACAGGAGAGGCGCGGATGACGCTGCTGTATGTAGAGAGATGTCCCCATTGAGCACATCATTATACTGAATCCCAAAACCCCACTGTCCCCGGTGCCTAGACACAGTACCAGATGTTTAGGGTTTTTGGCTGTGCATTGATCCACCAGGAGATCTTATTAATAAACTTACTGACCATAGGGCAACAAGCAACTATTGATCTCATGCTCAGATGAACATTAAGTTCTCAAGGTAAATACTGACGGAGGTATGTTTTATTCAATTCTTCAATTATTCAGAACAATACTGATGTTCAACCATCAAACAAATCCACTGCCCTCTTTGTAAGGGACATTCAGTGGCTCTACAGAGGAAATAGCTGGCAAATTTGCCATTTCAGTCAGGTCACTCCAGAGAGAGAGAGAGAGGTGAGAAATATTTTGAATGAAAGATATTAACACAGTTACTTCCTACCCTTTTCCATCCAAGGAATTCAAAGTCACTTACAGGTGTCAGTGATTTAAGCATCACAACCAACTCGAAGGAAAATTTTTTTCCATCCCTTTTCCCATTTTACAGATGGGGAAATGAAGGTGGAGAGCAACTTGTCAATAACACGGTCAGGAATACAACCCAGATTACCCAGCTCACGGGGCCTTAAAGGAGACAAAAAGGAAAAAAACCCTGGGATTTTTTATGTTGTATAAAGAAGGAAAGATTGTTTCCTGTGTGTATTTTATACCATGAACTCAGATGAACTGAGCCACTAGACTGAGATCCGGGAGATCTGCCTTCAATTCCCAATTCTGCCCTACGTTTACCTTACATAAGTCATTCTCTGGGACTCAGATCTCAAACGGCAATTTAGAGACCAAAATCCACCCTCTCCTCCTCTCTTGTCTATTTAGATTGAATGTTCTTCAGGCCAAGGACTCTCACTCAATAATCAACTCTCGTCTGACGTGGGAGACTTAATGGCAACTGGACAACCAGTGGAATGGTGACGTCTCAAGACACAAAGCTGCAGCATGCCAGGCAGGGATTTGTAAAGCAGACTGCTTACACACTCCCAGACTTGTAGTACACACGCTCCAATCCAAGGACCGAGGCCACACAGGAAATTTCCCACCATTTGCAACATCGGAAGCCTTAGCACAGCCAAGGCTCACACACCAAGCTGTGGCAGCCACAGGGCTCCCATCTACACTAAGGCCTCTGAAGTTGCAAGTGTCATATTTTGATCCCCTTTCCCAAGCAGAGGCTGCAATTGAACCAAAAGCCCACACGCCTTCCTGATGTTCCCCAGGAATAGAACAGACCTAAAGGCTCATTTCAGAGCTTAATCTGTTATGAAGAATGAGGCAAACAAGAAGCAGAAGCAGGTGGGACAATCCAAGTCCTGCTTAGGACACCAGCCCTATCCCTCCTACAGAAGAATTTGGGGATCCATCAACAAAACCATCCTAGATCTCTGGCAAGTCAGCTGGGGTAAGAACGTGGGACCAGGCATCAACATTACTGACCCTCACTAAGGCAGTGGGGGTAAGATACATGGTGGGTGAACACCTCCTCTATAGGGCACCTCCTCTCCCTTATAGAATATGGATTCTATATAAATAGTATAAATAGATTCCTCCATAGATTCTCTGTGAATAGAAATCCTATGCTTGAATAATAAGAGTACAGCAGTAGGAATATCCTACTGACCACCTGACCAGGATGGTGACAGTGATTGTGAAATGCTCTGGGAAATAAGAGAGGCTGCAAAAACTGAAAACCCAGTAAGAGCGGATTTCAATTATCCCCATATTGAATTGGTACGCCACTGTAGGGCATGACGCAAAGATAAAATTTCTAGACACCATTAATGACTGCTTGTTGGAGCAGCCAGTCCTGGAACCCACAAGGAAAGAGGCCGTTCTTGATTCAGTCCTAAGTGGAGCACAGGATCTTGTCCAAGAGCTGCACAGTAATAGCGACTACTAATAGTGATTATAATGTAATTAAATTTAACATCCTTGGGGTGGAGGAGACCAAAGAAACCCAGTTAAGGAATCATTTAACTTCAAAAAGGGGATCTATGCAAAACTGAGGAAAGTTAGTTACACAGAAATTAGAAGGAACAGTCACAAGAGTGAAACACCTGCAAACTGCATGGAAACTATTTAAAAATACCCCAAAAGAGGCTCAAGCTATATTTACCTCCCCCCCCCCAAAGACATGAAAAGGACCAAAAAAAGCCACCGTGGCTAAAGAAGAGTAAAAGCAGTGGTTAGATACAAAAAGGCATCCTTTAAAAATTGGAAGTCAAACCCTAGTGAGGAAAAGAGAAAGGAACATTATTTCTGGCAAGCGAAGTATAATTACACAGGCCAAAAATGAGTCTGAAGAGCAACTTGCAGAAGATTAAAAGAAAAATCTTGCTGCTAGTTTTTGTAAGTACATCAGAAGCAGGACACCTGTCACACAACAGTGAGGACACTGGACGGCTGAGGCGCTAAAGGAGCACTCAAGGAAGACAAAGCTGTTATGGAAAAGCTAGATGAATTCTGTGCATAGGTCTTCACAGCAGAGACTTGGAGGGAGAGTCCCA
Organism: Mesoclemmys tuberculata; assembly: GCA_007922155.1. Lineage (NCBI taxonomy): Eukaryota > Metazoa > Chordata > Testudines > Chelidae > Mesoclemmys > Mesoclemmys tuberculata. Next base: position 2,601,174 of record ML675698.1, on the reverse strand, counting down.
CACCTGAGCCATTTTTTCTAGGTGACAAATCTGAGGAACTTTCCCAAATGGAGGCATCAACAGAGGTGGCTTTGGAACAAAATGATAAATTAAATAGGAATGTCACCAGGCCCAGACGGTATCCACCCAAGAGTCGTGAAGGAACGCAACTATGAAACTGCAAAAATACTAACCGTGGTACATAACCTATCGCTTAAATCAGCCTCTGCATGAGGTGACTAGAGAGGAATTAATGTGATGCTGATTTTCAAAAGAGGCTCCAGAGGTAATTCTGGCAATTACAAGTCGTTGAGCCTAATTTCAGTACCAGGCAAATTGGTTGAAACTAGAATAAAGAACAGAATCATCAAATATACAGATGAACATGCTACACTGGGGAGGAGCTTTTGTAAAGGGAAATCATGCCTCACCAATCTATTAGAATTCTCGGAGTGGGTCAACAAGCACTTGAACAAGGGTGATAGAGTGGGTATGTTGTATTTGGACTTTCAGAAAGCCTTTGACAAGGTCCCTCACCAAAGGCTCTTAGGCAGAGCAGGCAGGCATGGGATGGGATAAGACGGAAGTCCTCCCTTGGATCAGTAACTGGTTAAGACAGGAAACAAAGGGTAGGAATAAATTAGTTTTCAGAATGGAGAGAGGTAAAGGGTGATGTCCCCCAGGGGTCTGTCCTGGGACCAGCACTGTTCAACACATTCATAAATGATCTGGAAAAAGGGATAAACAGTGAGGGGGCAAAATGTGCAGATGATACAAAACTACTCAAGATAGTTAAGTCCAAAGCAGACTGCGAAGAGTTACAAAAGGGATCTCACAAAACTGGCTGATTGGGCAACAAACCAGCAGATAAATTCAATGTTGTTAATGCAAAGTAATGCACACTGGAAAACATCATCCCAACTAGACACATAAAATGACGGAGCTAAAAGAAAGAGACCCCACTTAAGAAAGAGACTTTGGAGTCACTGTGGATAGTTCCCTGCAAACATCTGCGCCATGTGCAGGAGCAGTCAAAGAAGCTAACGACATTAGGAACCATTAGGAAAGGGAAAGTTAGTAAGACAGAAAATATCATAAGGTCTCTTTATAAATCCCTGGCATGCCCACACTTTGAAAGCTGCATGCCGCACTGGTCACCCCATCTCAAAAAAGATATTAAAACTGGAAAAGGTGCAAAGAAGGAGAAGCAAAACAACTAGGGGTATGGAAGTAAATGACTAGGGGTATGGAACTCCGCACTTACCAGACCAATTCTACTAGTGAATCCTCTACTGACCCTCAAACACTGAATCTGCCTAATGGCATTGTGAGCTCCCTCACAGGTGCACCAGCCGTAACCAGGAACGATCAGTTCCTATTGTTATTGCGCAGCCTAAACAAAACAATACTGGGACACTCCCTTGAGTCATCATTTACCCATAAAACCTAGCGTTCTCCCTTGACCCATTGTTTCTTCCCTACAAAAACCCCTCCCCAAGTTCAAAACTCGGTTCTGATGCCTGGATCCAAAAGCTGCATCAGCTCCACTGGGACAACCCCTTTTCCTGACTGATCGCGTTGGGGCTCTGCCTGCCTCAAACGCTCCGGACCCTAAGCTGAACAGCCTGTCTCCTGGGAACCGTCAACCGATTCAAGCTGCACCAAGTAGTGAGACCCCAAATTTCTCTTTTTTTTCCCCCCTTAGCTTTCCAAACCTACCTTTTGTAATCAAATTTGAGCTAGATTTCCCCAGTTGAAATCGTGCAATATTGTGACTGTTTGGTTTGTTTCGCTCTGCGTGTATGGCTATTACCACTAGTATCATAAGTTTTATATACCTGGCAATAAAATATGTTTCATAATCAAGCTGGTTGCCAGACTCTGTTTACTCTTGCATGTTCTCAGCTTCCCTATTTTGTTCTGCGGCAACACTCCTCTTACCTATGCTAAAGAGCCCTGTGGGGTTTGCTCACCAAGGAGGTTATACCAAGAACAATTGTAACGCGAAAGTGGGGATAGGAACATGCTGAACCTGTGGCATGAGAGGGCAGCGGCTTGAAAGTGCTGCTCGACCCAGCCTGCTGAGTCCAGGGACATATAAGGGGTCAGCTTGGGAGTGCTGATCGACCCGGTCCGCTCAGACACGCTCTGTTAGTCTGTGCGTGCGCATCTGATTCTGGAGCTGGAGGAACCCAGCCCTGGGAAACATAGGTCCTAGGTCCTGCAGGGTAGCTCCATGGGGAGAGGACTTGCAGAAGGGAGAAGCAGAGCTCCATGTGGACACACAAGTGACACAAGCAGTACATTGATGGAATTATAGAAAATCCTCCTCCCCCCCGGGACGTATCCCCACTAAACGAGTGCCCCAAGGTGACATGCAAATCTGGTAACACTTCACACAACGCAAGAACCAGGGGTCACACAATGAACTGAATAGGCAGCAGGTTGGAAACAAACAAAAGGAGGTAATTCTTTACACAACACACAGTCAACCTGCGGAATTCATTGCCACGGAAGCTGTGAAGGGCCAAAGTATAACTAGGTTCAAAAAGGAATTAGATAAGTTCATGGCGGATGGGCTCATCATTGGCCATTAGCCGAGATGGGCAGGGGCGCAGCCCCATGCACTGTATGTCCCTAGCCTCTGACTGCCAGCGGCTGGGACAGGATGACAGGGGATGGATCGTGCAATACTTGCCCGGCTCTGTTCATTCCCTCTGGAGCACCTGGCGTTGGCCGCCGTCAGAAGGCTGGACACGGGGCTGGACGGACCATTGGTCTGACCCAGTGTGGCCGATCTCACTTTCTCAGAGGTGACCCCCTTCTCTTCCAACAGCAAACAAGCAGGGGCGGGCCCCCTCCATTTACAGGGTGGCCCCACGGTTCCCCTGCAAGGGGGGCACACAAGAAGGGTAACTTCTCCCTCTAAGGGATGAGCCGCCTATAGGGAGCAGGCAGGGAGTTGCCTCTTCCCTCTCCCCTTCCATAAGGGCCTCAAATGGGACGCCCCTCTCCCATGGGCCCCCATCCACTGAGGCAAGTGGGGTCCCCCCTAGAGGGACCCAGAGTGGAAGCCCCTTCCTTGCTCCATTCTTTGGAGGACTAAGGGGACATCCCCTCTCCAGGAACTGAAGGAGTACCCCCTCCCGCACGGGCTCCCCACTACAGGGGCCCAGAGCAGGGGACCCCCACCCGCCCCCACCCCACAGGGGCCCAGAGCAGGGCCCCCCCTCGTGGTCCCCTCCATAGGGATCCCGCCCCCAGGGGCCCAGGGGATCCGGACCCGCCGCCCGTCACGCGGCGGAGGGGGGCGGGGGCGGGGTCTCTGTCGCGACAGGCCCCGCCCCCGACTCACGCTGTCGGCGCTGAGGCTCCAGCGGCCCGGCTCGGAGCCCACCCCCGCGGCCGGGCCGGCGCCGAGCGCCAGGAGCAGCAGGAGCGAGAGAAGCCGCCACCCCCCGCCCGCCATCCTCTTCCGGCCTCCCGCCACGTGACCGCCGGCGGGGGCGGGGCAAAGAAACACCGCCCGCCGCGGGCCAGGGACCGGGGGAAAGTGCCAACCCGGGGAGGGGCGAAAAACACCGCCCGTCATCCCTCCCCCGCGGAGCAGGGATCGGGGGAAAGTGCCAACCCGGGGAGGGGCGAAAAACACCCCTCCCCGCGGAGCAGGGACCGAGGGAAAGTGCCAACCCGGGGAGGGGCGAAGAAACAGTCCCCCCCCGCGGAGCAGGGACCGGGGGGAAAGTGCCAACCCCGGGGAGGGGCGAAGAAACACCCCTCCCCTTTCTGACGATCCCTGGGGCCGGGCGGGGGGTGAGGACCAGCCCCACGGAAAGTTCCCCCCTCCCAAGCCAAGGGCCAGGGCACAGAGCCCCACCTTGAGAGCTCCCCCAGTGCCCCCCCCTGCAGCACAGCCCCCCCCGGCATTGCCCCGATGGCGGGGGAGGGGCGCCCCCTGCTCAGCCCCCCCCCAGAGCCACTGCCCCAGGCCAGGGGCGGGCATGGGGGGAGGCCTGGGCCCTGCTGTGCCATGACAAGTGCCAAGGAAGCTGCCTGCCCCAGAGAGAAACGCGCCAGGCCCGGCCCGACCCTCGCCCCACCAGCCGCGTGGCCCTGCCAAGCGCCCCGCAGGAGCCCCGCTGCGGGAGGTCCCTGGGCGTTCACTAAGTCACGTCCGGCCCCTTGCCTCAGTTTCCCCAGCTGTACAAAGCACTTGGCGGTCTGGTGTGGAGGAGCCAGGTCTCGTCACTGCTCGTGTTAGCTCAGCGGATTCTGCACCTCTGGCTGCGCCAGAAGCAGCCACTCTTTTACCTTTCACCGGCTGGGCCGAGCCCCGGGGAGGATCAAGACCCTTTGCTCACATAGAGCAGGGATCCAATTGCAGGGTCGGGGCCTAGCTCTGTCTCGGGGGAGATTTGCCCTGCCGGTGCCCCAGCTCTGGGATGCAGAGTCTCCCCCAAACACCTTTCACTAGCTGTAAATCAGGATTCGCTGTGGGAATGAGTGAGGAAGCAGGGGCTGGGTTAGCTCCTTTCTCTTCATGCCCCAGCTGGTTTTGAAAATGTTGCTTTTCTCCTAGAAAGCCAGTGCTCCCACTGGTGACTCACCCTCCACATCACCAAATGGAGATGGGGAGGGAGGAAAGGCACCCTTCCTATACACTCAGTAGGGCCTGGTTCCGCAATACCGTGCACCTCGCACCATTCTGCTCTCCCTCCCATTTCCCACTCGCTTTGCATGGCCTCAATGACTGTGCGGGGCATGGGGTGATGGAGACCGGCTCCCTGTGTCTCTAGGATGAATATGATGCAGGATGGCAGATAGCCCCGTCTGGGAGTGAACAGGCCATTTGTGTGGACGAACCTGCTGGAAAAGGATCTGAAACCAGATCCCCAGCGGATGTAAACGGGCATCAGCCTACTGGAGTCAATGGACCAAATTCCCAGGGTGCAAAGTAACATAACTTTATTGAAGGCAATGGGGACAGATTTTCCAGATGGTGCAGATAAGTGACACCCATTTACACTGTCTGGGACTCAGCCCATTTCCTCCTTGCCTATCCCCACTTCGTTTTCAGAGGCTGGACTCACCCTTCCTGGAAGGGGTGCACTGGGACCACGCAGGCTCACATTCCAGGCAGCTGATTCAGAACAGGAACCTCCCCCCCCCCCTCCTGGGGAAACCACAATGATTTTCACTCCACCTCAGCCTTGAGCTGCTGGCTCTGCCAGCAGATGAGCATCTGGGACTGGACAAAGGGGGAGGAGGAGTAAGGCCCAAAGGGCGGAGTGCCAACTCCCTTAAAGAAACAGCTAAATCTGCTCCATGCATCCACAATGTGGCGTGAGTCCGGGTGCTGGCTGGATTCTCAATTGGGTTTACACCTGGGACAATCCGGAGTCACTCCAGGATCAGAATCTGTCCCCGGCGCTGGGCAGCCAGGCTGAGCACGAATGACCGTGTCCACGGCTCACGGGTCTTCGCCCCACGCTCCTCTATCCTGGTCCGTGGGGCAGGCCACGCGTGGAGAATCTCATTGGCTTGCGCGTGGACCCGCTTGCAGCGATTTGCTCCCAGGTCCTGCCCTCATGTGCACCGTTCTGGAGCACCTGGTCCGTGCCTGCGACACGTAGTCATCTAACCACTACCCCGCGCTGCCCGCCCCCAGGTCACAGCTGGGCCCCGCGGTTCCCAGCCCCATCCCGCTCCGAGCACAAGGCCGCACCCTTCTGCCAGAGCTGGGGTGACCAGGCGTCCTGACCCCCCAGCCCCGACCCGCCGGCCCCGCTGCCCCTCCCCGCCGCACGGCCCCATCGCCCCGTGGCTGGGGGAGGGCCGGACGCCTGGGTTCCCCCGAGGGCGGCGGGGGCTCTAGGACCCGGCGGCGGCCGGGCGGCCCCGCCGCAGTGACTCGCTCGGGCGTGGCGGGGCCGGTCCCGTTCCCAGAGCGCCCGGCGCGCGGCGCTGCACACACGGCCCGGACCCGCGGCGCGCAGGTAGGGCCGGGCCCCGCCGCTCGCAGCCCCGGGCCCCCGC
>ML675698.1:2526152-2567896 GCA_007922155.1 Mesoclemmys tuberculata | reverse complement strand
CTTCCTTGTTTTATGGAGGCTGAAGAACTTCAAGGCCAGTGAGGCCTACAAGGCGGTCTGGGGCAATACCGAGGACGGGGTGATCTCCACGCAGCCCTCCCGGGTGGCAGACGAAAGGGAGCAGATGATCATGAGCGGGGGCTACGTCCACAGGTGGGGGGCGAGGCACGACCATGCACCTCCGGGGGGCTGAACCCAGCCGGGCCCCCTTGGGCTGGGAGCCCGTCGGCTGGTTTGCCACTGGGACAAAACCCCAACGGGAGTGGGGGTGGGTGGTTCAGGAAGGGGGGGCTCCCACCTGGCGGGAGGAAACCCCAAACGCCTTAGGTTATTTGCACCCGGGGCGGGGTGTACTTCAAGATCTGACCCCCCCCCCACACCCCAGATTCATGCCTCTTAAGACAGCCCTGGGGGGCTCTGGAGTGTCAGGGGCTCAAGGCAGAGTGCGTCCCCCCCCGTGCAGGTAGTGCTGGCTCCAATGCCCAGCATTGGGCTATGGGGCAGGATGGGGGGTTCAGTAGGGGGCGCTCTCCCCTCGCAGTTGGTGCTGGCCTCCGGGGGGGCACTGTGCTGCCGGACGGGGGAGCTCAGAAAAGACGGTCTGGAAGGGGGGGCCGTGGGCATGAATGTGGAAGGATGAGAGGTGGGAGCTGGGATCCAGGTCTAATAAAGCAACTGCTGGCTAAACATCGCCCTCTAGTGGCTGCACGCTGCACAGAGGCTAACAGCCTACTACTGTCCCATTGCCGAGGGAGCTACTCCCATAGCTCAGGTGGCAGAGAAGCTGGTGCCATTCGTGCTTAGGGTGGTCCCAGCCGGATGGTCATCACCGGTGGGGGGGGGCGTGTTCCAGAATAACGAATGACGCGCGGGAGGACGAGATGGAGGAGAACCTGGTGCAGGTGGGCAGCATCCTGGGCAATCTGAAGAGCATGGCGCTGGACGTGGGCAATGAGATGGACATCCAGAACATGCAGGTGGAGAAGATCAGGGAGAAGGTGAGAGCTGCATGGCCCCCTCCCTGGTGGACAAGGCTGGGGAGCGCCCTAGAGGCTGAATTTTTGGCTAGGACCCCAGTTGCCTGCCGGGGTGAAAAAGGAGTTTCAGGGCCCATTCGATGCCCTGAAGGGCTGGAGATGGGACAGTTCTTACAGCACTTGCCTCGCTAAGGACCGAGGCTGAGAACCACCCAGCTCATTTCACCGCTCGGCTGTTGGCTGGGATTAGCTGACAGATACTGCTGGCTCAGAACCGGCCTTGGGTGGAAAGGCCCCTGCCCGGGGCGGTTGTGCCCCAGATGGTCTTGGATCACCGCTGCCAGCAGAGCAGGCTAACCCAGCGCCATGTGCTTGTGAATCGGGCGCGACAACCCTCTCGAGAGGCTGCTCCATGGGTAACAGCCTAGCTACTGCTGCTGGTTGAAGGAGCGAGTCCCTCCTTGAAGTCAAGCCGTGACAGGTGCGGAGAAAGGCTGCTAGGAGAAGGGGTGAGGTGAGCCGATCTCATGCGGGGAGACGGAAGGAGCTGAACCGGCAAAATGCAGGCTAAGCGGGGAGCTGATTGCTGTATAGAAATACCCCAGGGAGGAAGATGAGCTATAGCTGAGAGTCCTGGGTTCGAAACCCCTGGGCCTGGCAACGCCTAGCGAGGGCTAGATCTGCACCAGCAGGCCCAATGCTCCCAGGTGGGCCCCGCTCACCCACTCAGGAGCAGGGGGCTTAGCCCACTATGGGTGGGCTTGCAGCCTCTGGCAGGGGGCAATAGTCCCCAGAGAGCTCCCGTCCCCTCCACCTGGAGCAGTGCGGAGGACACGGCCTGAGATCCACCGCCGCCTCCTCTCCCCGCAGGTGACCGTGACCGAAGAGCGCATCCAAGACGCGAACACCAGGGCCAAGAAGATTCTAAAAAATGCCTGAGTCGTCCCCCTGCGCCACGTGCTCTCCCGCTTCGTTGCTCCCACCCCGGCTCCCGGTTGCAGCTGTCCACCCATCTGTCCCTGCTGTCCAACCTGCCCTGGAGTCTCCGGCGCTGTGTGTTAGGTGGAGCCTTTCCGGTGCAGGGCGTAGGGTGCGCGCCTTGCCTCTGCACATAGTGGATAACAGCCTTACTATTGCTACTAGCTAGGGGAGCGCCTCCTGTAGCTCAAGTGGGCAAGGGCCATGCCTGGGTGCTGAAGATTGTAGGTGCGGCTACAGCTGCGGTTTGCTATGCTACAGGCACAGCTGCTCCATGTGGTGTGGGGGGAAGTTATCTTTCCATCGTCTCAGAGGGCACACAGGTGACCTCTTCTGCTGTAGGGAAGGCAGGCCCCGATGCAGGGACTCAGAAGGAGGAATCTGCACTCTCTCCCAGGGTGGGGGAATTTCTGGAGCACGACGTGAGCATATTTTGCTCTATTTTAAAATGCCACAGCCCATGGGACCCTAATCACCCCCATGCTTCCACTTGTGATTGGGTCCTCATGCCACACTCCCCCCGTGCCCCACCCCTTGAGGCTCCTGCCCTGTCTGGGCTGGTGAAGCGCTCTGCTCCCTCCTGGCTGAGATGGGTTTTCCAAGCCCAGGGGCAGATAATGTGTGCGGGGGGAGGGGCAGTCAGATGAAGGATTGGGCAGGACGCTGCCCTCTGGCGAGAAAGGGGGGGCAGGGGAGGGGATGAAAGGGAGGCAGAAATTTTCTTACTGCATTGTCCCAGCCAGCTGTGGGGTCCAGGTAGCCTCTAATTTTATGAAGCACGTTAACCTGCGGAACTCCACATCACAAACTATTAATAATCCCTAGATCTCAAAGCACTTTACAAAGGGGGGGGGCAGTACCACTATCCCCATTTTACAGATGGGGAAACTGAGGCACAGAGAAGGCAAGGGACTTGCCCAAAGTCACCCAGCAGGCAAGTGGCAGAGCTAGGAACAGAGCGCAGGTTTCCTGAGTCCTACTTCAGTGTATTATCCAGTAGGCTATGCTATTCTGAAAAAAGCCCCTGGATCAACGGACACAAATGCTTCAGTAATGGAATGGTGCAAAATAGGATTGCCAGGACAGCTAAATCAGAGCAGGGTCAGGCCCTTGGTCAATTCTCCATTCCATCCTTCCCCATTAACCTGTGGAACTCCACACCACTGGCTACTCCCAAAGCACACATTTCATTAACTAAATGAAGAGAAACAGGAATTATCAGAGAGAGAAATCAGAGAAGAGGGACATTGGAGAGTTCCCTGGTTTACTTCCCCCTCCATCCTTTCCTGTTAACCTGTGGAACTCCCCACCACAGGATATTCTTGAAACAAACATTGCGCTGAATAAATGAAGGGAAATGGGACTGATGGGATGGCTGGATTGGGGAGGTGCAGTGGGGTGCATGCCGATGACTCCCTGGGCTCTTATCCCTCTGTGTGTGTGGTTTTCAAATGTGTCTGTCACTGTGACACCAATGCCCCCGTCTGTGTGAGTGCCCCTTTTTATCTGTGATGTAAGCGAGGTGATTTTTCAAAACAATAATAATAATAAGAAGAAGAAGAAACAAAGCGCCTTTTTCTTTACGATAAAATCAAACCTGTGTCCAGTTTGCCGGCTGGTACGTGGCTCCGGTGGGGTGACCTCCTAGCAACTTTGGGGCTGAAAGGGACCTCCAGATGTCATCTAATCCATCCTCCCTCTGCTGAGTCCTAGACCAGCCCTGACAGGGGTTTGTCTGACCTGCTCTTAAAACCCTCCAGCGACGGGGAGCCCATGACCTCCCTGCGGAGCTCCCCTTAGAGTTCCTGGCATCTACCTTACATCCCTCCTGCTGCGGATTAGGCCAGTCACGTCTGTCCTACCTACAGCAGAGAACAGTTGATTGCCATCCTCTTTAGAACAGCCCTTAACACATTCGACGACTGTTTTCAGGTCCCTCTTCAGCCTTCTCTTCTCAAACTAAACCGGCCCCCTTCTTTCAGCCTTTCCTCCTGGCTCGGGTTTTCTAAACCTGTCCTCATTTGGGCCACTCTCCTCCATTGGCTCTGAGGCTGCTCTAACTGGCGCCAGGGACCAGGCAGCAGATAGCATCCAGGAGTTCTGGCTCCCAACCCACACTGACCCCTTGGATCTCCGAGACCCACTGACCTGGCCCCTGGACATCCCGTTTATTCCACTGCCATCCAGCCCTCAAGTAACGACGATCCCTAACGCCAATACAGGGCTTTACACAGGAAGTCAGTATCATTAACCCTATTTCACAGATGGGGAAACTGAGGCACGGAGCGGCGCCATGACTCGGCCCAGGTCACCGAGCAGGTCAGTGGCAGAGCCAGGAATCAAACCCAGATCCCTCTGTCCCCAGGCTTTACATGGTCTGCTGCCCTAGGCAAAATAAAAACGTGCCCCCCAAGCGGAAAAATCTGAGTATTTGCAGCAGTGCAGGGGCTGTTAGTCTTGTCAGTTTCACCACTTCCTTTACGGTTTGCCACCCTAGGCAACTGCCTACTTCGCCTGTGGCCTGCGTACAGTGCTTTACCCACTAGCCCACGTTTTATCTACCAAAGCAAATGACTCATCCAGGAAACAGGCTAGCTAAATCGGGACACGAGGGCATCCTTGCTTCAGTTCCGCCTGTTAACCTGTGGAACCCTCTGCCACAGGATATTCCTGGAGCAAAGGCAGCGCAAGGTCAGAGGAGCTGGGAATCAGCATCACTGAGTCTTGGATCAAGCCCATCCCAGCCCAACAGCTGATGAGCATCATTCCAGTGCCTTTATTATTTGTATTTGGAAAGAAACAAAGATGGTGCTGGATCCCCCTGAACTTCGCGGCACCCCAAAGGGGGTTCTTACTCAGTCACAGGTTTTAAATGTGCTTTAAAAAAAAAAAAAGATTTCTGAGGTTTGGGATTTTCCTAAACTACAGCGCTCTCTGCTCCAAGCCCCAAGCAGCCCCTGTGGCGCAGGGTGAGAGGGGAACCAGCTACTTTTGGGGTATCCGTGCTGCCACCTCATTTGTTCTTCTGGGGGAAAGCAGCTTTGACCAGCGAGAAGATGGAATAGCAGGTGCCTGGAACAGCAAGAAAATGGCCGGTGGAAATCTCAGAATAGAAAGAGAGGCCCGATCCCTAAACCAGACCCTGACGCCGATTCACTCGGAACCCAGGAGTCCTGGCGCCCAGCCCCTGCTCTAACCGCTAGGACATGCTACAGCCCCCTCCCCCCCGCCGCCACACACATACATTTTCACAGCCAAACCTTTCCCCCTGAATAGCTCTGCAAGTCCCCAAAGGGCCTGATCTCAAAAGGGAAAGGGTTAAGAAAAGGACCATGACAGCAAGGCTTTGATCAGTTTCATTTCTCTGTCTGGCCTGAACAGAGTCTGGTCTGGGCTTTTTTTTAACAGGCTTATGTTTTATTTAAGTCCTGCTCACCGCCTGGGGGAGAGAGAGGGGAAGGGAACTTTGCTGCTGCTCCATTAAACAGCTGACAGCTGAACCCACAGGTCCTGACTCCTAGCACCCCGCTCTAACCACTAGACCCCACTCCCCTCCCTGAACTAGACCTAGAACCCAGGAGTGCTAACTCCCAGCCCCCATCTACCCCTGGACCCTACTCCTCTGACAGAGCTGTGCATAGAACCCAGGAGTCCTGACGCCCAGCCTCCCCCCTACTCTAACCACTAGACCTCACACCCCTCCCTGAGCCAGGGATAGAACCCAGGCGTCCGGAGCAGGAAGCAGCACCTACCAACGGCAGTGGTAGTCATAGTGATTCGATACAGCCAGGTATCCACCACGCCCCGTTTCAGATGCACGGGCAGGCCATCATCCGCCTCGGAAGAGAAGGAAAACGGGGGGGTCACTGCAGCTCCCCAGTAATTGCAATGGCCCCTGCACCTCCGAGCGCCAGAGTGTCCGTTATGCAGAGAAGGGGAGGGATTCAAAAGGCCCCGGCTGCCTGCACAGATGGCAGCATGGGGGTAGCAGCTGGTTGGGGTGGGGTGTGGGGTTACGGGGTGGCCTGTCTCTTGAAAGGCCAGAGGCCCTGCACCAGCCAGTGACACCCCATTAGCCCTGCCCCTACTCCTGGACTGGGGCCATTCGCAGAGCCAGCTGGCTGCAGGCCAGCTGATCTCCCTTTAAAGGGCAGCAGGACGCCGCCAGAGGGGGATGCACACTGAGACAGCCCACCCTGGGCTGGCAGCAGGGCATGGGCAGACCTGGCGTGGCCCAGTGGGAAAGAGGAGTGGTATGGACAGGCCGGAGATTTAAGAGCTGGATTTGGGGCCCTGATGTTGTCATGGTAACCGATCTAGCCCCGGGGAGCGGAGTTGCTGACCAGAGAAGAGTATGTCCTGATAGCTTGATTGAGAGAGCCCTGAAAAGTGGGGAAACTGAGGCAGGGATGCTGTAGAGCGATCTCGGGTTCTGAGGAGGCGCACAGGAGGCAGCTGGTGATTTCCAGGGAGATGTGTTCTGTTTCTCCCTCTTCACCCCCCTCACTCATACCAGGAACCCCACTCACTAACCCTACCAACGCTTCCATGTAGCTACCATCCCCATTTAATGGGTGGTGAAACTGAGGCACAGAGAGTGGAAGGGACTTGAACCCTCCTCCCCACAAGACTATACCCTGCATCTGTGGCAGAGTTAGGAATAAAGTCCAGGAGCTCTGACTAGCAGCCCCTTGCTCTAACCACTAGACCCCACTCCCCACCCAGAGCAGCAAATAGAACCCAGGAGTCCTGACCCCCCGCTCCTTACCCTACTCCGTCCCTTGGCCCCACCCTCCTCCTCCTTGTCTCTTAACCCCAAGAGCCAAGCTGGGTCTGTCTCACCTGAAAGATCTTCTGATGTTCGGAGACTTGGTTTCTCATCTGGCAGCGGGTGGCGGTGGTGAAGGAGCGGAGGGCTCCCAAGCGGGAGGTCTGTGACATGGCCGTGGGGAGGACAAAGGTGATGAGGGACCTACAGAATAGCGTGACATCAATCCTACCCACCCCGCCCCTCCCCAGGTCCCGGCCACGTCTGTGGCGTTTGCGACACGTTCCCAAAGCTGCTTCCGAATCCAAGGTGAGTTTGGGGTGTGAACTGCCCATCAGCCCCCGGGAGGAGATGGCCCCATGGGGCACGGCCCTGACGCCAGTGGAGTCACTCCTGATTTACACCAGGCGGGGGAGAGACCAGAATTATCCTGCTGCGTTCTGGATTCCTCCCTGCCTTACCTCTAAGGCCATCATTTCTCCCCCGGCAAGGTGTGCATATTGGGGTCCTCCCGCACTCTGGCCAGGCCGTGTAAACGCCAGCACAAGGCCCAAAGCAGCAGCAAATCAGTTCCCAGTGTCACAAACCCAAGCTGGGGGTCAGGACTCCTGGGTTCTGTCCCTGGGCGGGGAGGGGAGGGGGTCTAGTGGCTTAGATCAGGGGGGCTGGCAGTCAAGATCCCCACCTGCCATGGGTGCGACAGAGGGAGGGTGCGGGGCAGGGTAGTACAGCGGAGGCTGGCCCAGGAGCTCCCCGCCCTTGCATGGCACCCCCCTCCCCCACCAGGGCTTTGCCCCCCCCCGTGTCCGCTGCAGCGTCTGTTTCCTGAGCAGGCCGAGTGAAAGCAGCAGCTGCCTGCAGCTGTCCCCCGGGGCAGTGAAAGCACATGTGAAACTGGCGCTAGGCAGCGGGAGGGACAGCCAGCGGGAACGTACCGCACCCTGCACCCAGGGGCACTGCTGTGGAGCGGGGGCCAGGATCTGGCTCACGCTGCAGGACCTGGGCGGCCGTGGGCAGTTGGGCGTCTGCCAGGAGCCCAGCGATAACCCCGCAGTTTGCAACAAGCCCTGGGGGTGCTGCAGGGGCTATGGAGAGACCCTCTGCGCGGCAGAGCCCGGGATGGGTCCAGCTTTCCCAGGGCAGCCTCAGCCCAGGCCTAAGGCCACTGAACTATTGGCCACTAGGTCAAGGCAACTGCCGGGAGGGGGAGGAGGAATCCCCCGGCCACAAGGCTGGCTCTAAAGTCCCCTTGGGAAAGTGAAACTGCCCATACAGAGGCCTCGGCGCCCTTCCTCACCCTGCACCCCACCTCTAGGGTCCATGCCTCTTTATTCCTCCTCCGTAGCCCCTAAAGCAGCTGATCTAATCCACCTGGGAAAGATCCCTGCAGGCAGGCCAGCCCCCGACCGGAACCAGGGCCCCGCTGGGCCAGGCGCTGCCCAGACACAGGGTCAGAGGCAGGTCTTGCCTTGAAGTGCTCACAGTCTCAACAGCCAAAGGCAGGATGATTATCCCACTTTACAGATGGAGAAACTGAGGCCTAGGGAGAATCCGTGACTTGCCCCAAGTCACACGGGGAGTTTGCGGCAGAGCTGGGAATTGGACCGAGATCTACTGAGTTATGGGCCAGGCCACACTTCCTGTCCCGTGCTGCCCTCTATTTATCTGCTTACATGCCCGCCCCTCCATCTATTTCTATCTACCAAACAACCCGCCTGGCTACCGAATCTGGCAAAGCACACGCTGACGCAGGAGCGAGATGCTAGGCAGGTCCCCTTCTGGGCCTATTTCTCACCCACTTTTCCCCATTGCTGTCTGGTTTCGGGGGCTTTTTGTAGCGTCTTCTCAGGCGTGTAACAAACAAACCAGCCGGGGGCACCAGAATTGTTTCCGTTTCATGGGAATCAGTGCGTGCGCGTACGTGCATGGCACAGGGGGCAGAAGGGGACCCCTCTTTTGGGGGTCTCCCTGAGTCATTATGGGGTGGATCAGAAAACCAGAACCAGTAGGAGGATCTGGTTTCTATAGGTGAAACCGCTAAATGGACCAAAACTGGAGTCTGTGCCTTTCCATGGGAACATTCCCCCGCGCTTCCCCTGTCTGGCTCCACCTTTTGTCTTTACATGGATTGGAAGGGCCTTGGGCCAGCCACTGTCTGTGCTCTTCGTTTGTACAGCGCCTGGCACAATGGGGGCCTGGTCCCTGACTAGGGTGCCTAGGCACTACCGTAATACACCTAATAGCAATAAAAATGTACAGCTCTGGCATGGGGTCCAGGGCCATGGCTGAGGCTTTTGGGTGCTACTGCAATACACCTGATACAGAATAAGTCTTGCTGTGCCTGATTGGGACCTAGCTTTCCCAGGGTGTAAAACAGGAGTAACCCCCTGTGTTTACACTGGGGTGAAACGGCCGCGCAGACGAGGAGGGGCAGGGCCTGGCCGTTTAAAGACACCAGCCTGACGAGTTTAAAAAACCAAAGCAGACCCCAAAGGCCAAAAGCAAGAGGGAGGGGACAAAGGTCAGCGATGGAGGCAAAGCACAGGGAGTGAATTCACACGGGCTGCACCTGAAGGGGCGAGGGTTGAATCTGGGAAATGTTTAGGTGTGGGGGGCTGGACCTGAAGGGGTGTTTGGGTCAGGGTAGGTTGCACTGTGAGGCAATGGATCGGGGGGGGGTGTTAGATTTGGGGGGGTGCTTGGTCAGGGGTGGCTGGGTCCACGGGGGTGTTTAGATGGGGGGGTGGATCTGGAGGGGATCTGGATCCAGGGGGGTGTTTAGATTGGCAGGTGGCTCTGGGGGGGTGTTTGCATTGTGGGGGCAGGGGGGGCCGGCTGGATCTTGTGCCTCTTTCCAGTTAGTAAGGGCCAGGTGACAGGGCCTGAGGGCGCGTGAGACCCTGTGACCCCACCGCCGACCCAGGCAGGCCCCTGCGCGACGGCTCGGCGTTCATTACCAGAAGGGCCGGCATCGTCCTGGGCCTGGCCTGCGCTCTCCTCTCTTCCCGTCCCCCGTCTCCTTCACGCCGTCCCCCTTTGGCCGCCTGTCGCCCTCTGTCCCCGCTTTACAAGGACACGGCCTGGCAGGGTTGGCTCCCGGCCGCTGTCTGGCTGCCAAACTAAAGGCGGCAGCTGCGCTCGCATTGCAAGCTGACGCCAAGAGACACTGGCGTCTCTCTGGGCTGTGGATTCCCCCCACAGCCTTCTCGGGGGTCAGTACAGGTCCCAAAATAAGGGAGAATAAAAGGCTGACACTCAGGCCCCATAGGAACAGGAAACAGGCCCCCAAGAGCCCCCATGCAAGAGGACTCCCCGGCTGGTGTGGGGCTAGGAGAAGAACCCAGCTCCTGGTCCCACAGCATAGGAAAGTGAAGGGTAGATGGGGTGTGGCCGGAGCACACTGCGCTGCGCCTATTACCTGCCCCCCAGGGCCCATAGGGGTGGATCGGGGGTGTGGCAGGGGCACACTGCACTGTGCCTATTACCTGCCCCCCAGGGCCCATGGGGTGGATCGGGGGTGTGGCAGGGGCACACTGCGCTGTGGCTATTCTTTGCTTGCTGAGGATGGAGCACGTGGACCATTCGCCATGGATCCCGCTTTGAGCATCTCCCCAGATGCCCCCTGCTACCTGCCGCAACCTCCCACTGAACTTCCTGATCAGTGCAGCTCAGGGGAGGGCCCTCAGGCTCCCCCAGGAGCCGTGCCTGAGGGCCACGCTCTGCTGCATGAAGAAGTGAAACCAGCTTGAGGGTTTTCCATTTTCGGCTCCCCAGCCAGCTCCACCCCTCGGCCTGGCAGCCCAGCGTCTTTCTTTCCAGCGCCGGCCAGACTGGACCGAGCAGGGTAAGCTGGGCGTTCATGAACCAGGTTTGCTGCGCCCAGATCCCCCCAGGGTACAGCGCCCTGCACCCTCCTAGTGCATCCCCTAACTCCCACGGGACACGTAACCGAGGGGCAGATCCAGCCCGGGGCTCCCAGCGGGGCGCTGGCCGTGCGTGGCTGTGACCTGCACAGTCCAGAGATGCGTGGCTGAATCTGCCCTCGGGCAGTGACGTCCACCGAGGACGGGCTTTGGCTGGCTGTGCCCTGCGTGGTATGGGGGCAGCCGTGGCTCCCCGGGTCAGTGGTTGCGCTTGCCTTGCAGGGACGATGGTGCGGGGGGCCATGCTGACGATCCTGGGGCTGGTGTGGCTGGCCCAAGCGGAGACGCTCTGGGAGCAGCCTGAGGAGCGATTCAAGTAAGTGCCACCAGCAGCGAATGATCCTTTGGGCTGGTGCCCGCCGGCTGCAGCACTGGGCAGGGTCCAGGGCTCCTGTTCCTGTTTTTCGGGACCAGCTGAGATCTCCCTGGGACTGCAGGACCAACAGGCACCCAGATCCCCACCCCAGTGGGATTAATACTGGGATTCTGGGGGGATTAACCCCTAGCTTACGGTGCCAAGCCCCCACCTGTGCTGCCAGCACGTTGCTAGGGTCTCTCCCCACTCCTCCCGCGGCGGGGTACGGCTTGGCATTGATGACCATGTGGAGTGCAAAGTCTGCTCGGGAAACACAGGGGGAAGAGCTGGGGAAAGCCTCTCGGAAGCCCCTGGCTGGTGAAAGGGCCCTGATCCCAGGGTAGGGGATGGATCGGGGGCATGGCCAGCACGTGCGGCGCCGTGGCTATTCTCTGCCCCCCAGGGTCCACGGAGGAGATGGGGGCGTGGCCGGAGGGCCCTGTGCTGTTCCTGTTCTCTGCTCCCAAGGGGCCATTGGGGACAGAGTGGGAGTTAGAGCAGTTCTGGCAGGGGCAAGAACGGGGGCACAAAGGGGGATTTAAAGCCACCTCCCATCCTGTCCCTGCCCCAAGTGCAGGAAGGGGGGAACCCAGAACCGAGCCCCATATTTTCCACTCCCGTCTGTGTTAGCTCCTTGTACAGCCCCCACCGTGGCAGCATCTTGGCCTCTCACAGTCCCCCCGGCAGGCAGGGCTGGACTATTATCCCCCTTGTGCAGATGGGGAAACTGAGGCACGGAGCAACTAAGTGACTTGCCAAAGGCCAGGAAGCCTGTGGGGAGCTGGGAATTGAACTCAGAGCTCCCAAGCCTCACCCACTGGGCCATCCTTCCTTTCCACTCCCCCCTCTCCTCTCATCCTCCCCCCTCCCCCCCCACACACATGGACTGTAAAGCTCTGTGTTGCCTCTCTAGGTTTTGCAGCTGGAAGTGCATGAAGTTTGTCCAGATGTGGCCGGGATCGTTCTGCGTGGTGAGCCCTCACCGCCCCCCCCCGAGCCCTCCCCCCCGACTCCTCCTGCCCCACAGCACCTCTGCTCCCCCAGCCCTGGCTGCTGGCCAGGGAGCAAGTGGAACAGCCAGAGGCAAAGTCTGGCACTAACGTCCCAAGGGAACGAAACCTGTTGCTTGCAAGGTGGGCCCGTGGTTTGATCTAGGGCATGGGACGTGGGGCTAGACAGGCCCAGCGGTCCGAACCAGGGCAGCTGGGGGGGGCAGGATAGCGGGTTAGATGGGCCTGTTGTGCTGATCTAGGGTAAAGTGGGGGGGCGGGGAGGAGGGGCGAATACCAGGTTTGATGGGCCCATTGCTCTGATCCAGTGGCTTGTTTTGTGGCGCGTCCAGTCCGTGGGTGGGAGGAGGGTGACCACGGAGCCCTTCACCGCCACTCGCTGCTGACGGGATAGCGTTGGTTCAGTCGGATTGGTCTGAACACTCCGTGTGGGTAGCAGGCCAGAGGGGACGGTGACAGGCCCCGGCGGTGCGCCAGGCGGGGCAGCACGGCCCCCTCGGTTCTGGAATTTTTGGTTTATAACAGTACACCTCACGCCTGCCAGGGACTGACCCCGGGAGTCCTGACTCCCAGCCCCTGCTGTAACCACTGCACCTCACTCCCCGGAGGCCTGATTGCGGCAGCGTAGCTCAGTGGGGGCGGCGGGCTAAACGGGGACGTGACCATTTCCCGATTCCTTTGCCCGCAGGCTCTAGGGCCGAGGTTTGACTGCGTCATCCCAGCGTCTGCCGACAGCTGGACCATCCATGGGCTCTGGTGAGAGACTCCCGAGGCTGGGGGGAGGCATGGGGTCGAAGCAGCCTTTCCCTGACTCTGTGCCCCTTGATCCCAGGCCCAGCAACGTCATGAACTGCTGTAGCTGCTGGCACCTCTTCCCCTCCGACCTGATGGTGAGTGACACCCGGCCGGCCCCACGTCCAACCAAGACTCCTGGGTTCTAGCCCGGCTCTGGGAGGGGAGTGGTGTCTAGTGGTTAGAGTGGGATGGGGGTTAGGAGCCAAGACTTCTGGGTCCCATCCTCAGCTCTGGGGGAGAGGGGTCTAGTAGTTAGAGCAGGGGGTCTGGGGGCCAGGACTCCTGGGTTCTATTCCTGGCTCTCCCACAGACTCCCTGTCTGACCTTGGGCCGGCCGTCTCCTGCACTGGTGCCTCAGTTTCCCCATGTGTGACACCGGTACCAGTGTGAATGGACGCAAAGCCATGGAAAATCTAGACCTGTCTCCTGGTTCTCCTTGGTAGCAGTGGGGCACCAGCCAGCTGCTCCAGACCCTGGTGCCCACCGACAGGATCACATTTGGGCAGGGCGGGGCTGAGGGCTAGGGCGTCCAGCCTTATCCGACCTCACCCAGGGGTACGTGGTTTGGGAGGTGGGTTTCCTGCCTCCTGCAGCCTTGGCTGGGGGAGTCCCTGGCCTGATGGCGATGTGGGGGGGCACTGCTGGATTGTGGTTTCACCCCAGTGGGGATGGAGCACGGCCTTCTGGGAGCTGATGTCTCCTCTGCATGGGGGAGAGTGACCCTGGGCCAAATTGTGTGACTCCCCACCCAGGGCTGGGGGGGCCTCTCAGCCCTGCCTGATCTTCTGTCCTACCCCAGGATCTGCCCCAGCAGCTGGCCCAGCACTGGCCCACCTTCCTCAACGCCAGCAGCTTCACGTTCTGGTGAGCGGGCTGGGGAATGTGTGGGGGGGCTCCCAGGCCCACGGGAGGGGCAGGGCTGGGACAGCAGAGGGGAGGGGATGAGAGAGGGGGTGAGGGCTGTGATGGGGTGGGGGGGGTAGGCTGGGGAGATGTGCGGCTGGGGTAGAGCGGGGACTCGAGGAGGGAAATGGGACGAGATGCAGGGAGAAAGCGGGGGGGGAGGCTGCAGGAGGGTAGCGGGGGGGACACAGGGGGGATGATGTGCCCCCCCGGTTTTCCTTGTGAACGGTCAGCAGATCCCCCAGCCACCCAGCCTGGATTCCCAGCACGGAGCCGGGGCGGGGGGGCGAGGTGATTGACTCGGGGGCACCCCCCACTCCCCTCCCCTGCAGGCGAGAAGAGTGGCAGAAGCACGGGACCTGCGCTGCGTGCAGGGAGGCCTTGAGCTCCCCCAGCAAGTACTTCGGGGCGGCCCTCGCCCTCCGCACCACGTACAACGTCGACGGGTGAGCGGGCACCGGGCGCAGGGGACCTGGGCAGCATGGGAGCACAGCCCCGTGGGGCACGTCCAACCCCCCCAATCCCACTGGCTTTGGGTTATGGGCCGAGGGACGGGGATGCCTCATGGGGGGTGGGACTGTATTGGGGGGTCTCTCATGTGGGGATCTCTAATTAGGGGATCTTCTGTGGGAGATCTCTAGTGAGGGGATCTCCGTGTGGCAGATCTCGGAGTGTTGGAGATCTCTAGTGAGAGGATCTCTCTGTGGGGGATCTCAGTGTTGGGGATCTGTAGAGAGGAGATCTCAGTATTGGGGGATCTCTCAGTGCTGGGAATCTGTCAGAGTTGGGGATCTCAGTGTTGGGAGATCTGTAGTGAGGGGATCCCAGTATTGGGGGATCTCTCAGTGCTGGGAATCGGTCAGTGTTGGGGATCTCAGTGTTGGGAGATCTGTAGTGAGGGGATCTCTCTATTCGGGGGCTGTCCTCTGTAATAAGGGTCCAGCTCTCCCTTGGGATCGATGTACAGTACTGAGATCTCTCTTGGGGGATCTAGAACGGATCCAGCGCTCTCCCTCTCTCTCTCGGGGATGTTTCTATGGGGTGGATAGGGACCCTGTCCGGGGGTGGTTCTGCCTATGGAAAGTGGGGCTCTCAGTTTCCGGGCGGTGCTCTGTGGGGTGGGGTCGGGGCTCACAGAGGAGGCTGGCGTTCTGGAGCCACTGCGCTGCTGATGTCATGGGGTGATTTTAACCCCCCCGGCTGACCCCAATTCCTTTCCCTTTGGCACAGAGCGTTCCAGAGAGCTGGGATCATTCCGTCCTGCAATCATAGCTACCAGGTACCCCCCGCGTTCCTGCCCCGCAGGCTCCCTAAGGCCCCATCCCTGGTGCGAGGGGCGTGGCTCATCCCGGCCCCTCGGCATCCCTGGCCTTTTCCGGTCGATGGTTTGTGGAGGGGAATTCCTCCCTCGCCCCCAGCCCTCACCACCCCAGTGACCTGCTTGCTGACCCGGCCCTCCCTGTCCCCGCAGCTCCACACCCTCCAGGAGGCTCTGGTGCCCCTCATGGGGAAGGAAGAGGAGCTGCAGTGTGTGACCGACAGCCAGGTGGGTGCCTTGCGCTCAGGTTTTCCCGGGGCCTGTGGGCAACAGCTGTGGGGCAGGTCACCGAGGATTCTGGGTAATAACCAATGGGACACGGCATGAGCAGGGCCCCCTGGGGCCTTCTGGAAAACAGAGACTGAGGTGCTAGGGTTGGGCCAGGCCCCAGGGGATTCTGGGTAACAGAGAACAGGACACAAGGGTTGGACATGAACACCGGGGGACTGTGGGTGCTGGGGCTAAGCAGGGGCTTGGGCTAACAGAGAATGGGGCTGTGGGGCTGGGTAGGGCTGTGTATTTTTGCTGAGATGAGCTCCCCCCTGCCCTGGGCCTTCTCCAGAAGCTATGAGAGGAGCTGGCCTTCCTGCAGCAGGGAGTTCCACAGGTCGACACGGGGCAAAGCTTCTATTTTGGCTCCTCAAGCCACTGCCCTTCTTCCCCCTTGCTGTGCTGTAGGCTCGCCAGGTCCTGGTGCAGCTCAAGGTCTCTCTCTTCAGCAACTTCTCGGCCGGATGCCTGGAGGAGGGAACCAAGGATTTCTCCCCCTACCGGCCCTGCAAAAACCAGACACGCGTCTTCTACTTCCCTCTGAACCAGAAGAATCCACGGGACCCCTGCCCCTGACTGGTGGGGAGTGGGCGGGTCTCGTGGCTCCGCAGCTGAGAGCCCATGTGGGAAGGCTAGAAACCAGGGGCCCCCTCACCAGAATAAAGTCCTCAAGAAGGATCAACTGAGACTGGTGCATGGGATTATTTTGCTAGCAAGGCCCCTGCTACAGAACCGGCTACACGGGACCCAGGCGCCTGGGACCCAAAGTGGTTAAAAGGGGAACAAATTGCCTCTGTGGAGGGTGGGGGGAGGGCGTGCACTCCCCAGGGGGCATCTGCCTGGTATTTTTGCCCGGGCACAGAAAAGCAGAGGAGGTGGGGGGTGACAGCAGAAATGCCTGGCCCTCGAGGCTGAGACTCACCAACTCGTCACAGCAGTGGCTGTTCAAAGAGCCACCAGATCCTGCGTGTCTCTACAGCCCCCCTCCCTGCTGCACCCACAGGGGGTGTCTCTGGGTCCCTGTAGCCCCCCCCAACCAGGTGGGGGGAGAAGTTTCCTTCTTGTTATTTAATTGGTTGGGGGGGGGCCTCCCAGGGTGGGGTCATCTAAATATCTCCTCAACCCCCTGTATCTAGCCCCCAGCACCCTCCTCTAGATCCTCCCCAAGCACCTACCCTGGCCTCTAGCACCCTTGTCTCTAGACCCGTGGCTTTCAACCTTTTTTCATTTGTGGACTCCCAAACCGCTTCGAAAAGAGGTGCAGACCCCATTGGAAAGCTTAGACAGTCTGCAGTTCCTGCCCCCCCAGGGATCCGCAGCCCACAGGTTAAAAATCGCTGTGCTAGGCCCCTCCAGAGTCTCCCCCGGCATCCGGTCTCTAGCCCCCCCGCCCACTGCCTCTTGCCTCCTTCAGCCTTTGGCGATGAAAGGAACCAGAAAGGTTCCCAGGAGCGCTGCGGGCGACTCGTGGACGCCCCCTCTGCGGGCAGGGCAGGGCAGGGCGAGTGGGCTAGTGTTACTGATCGAATCCAAATGAATAATCCCTCTCCAGAGGTAATCCCAGCTCCTCCCCTAATCTGCCTCTGGCGCTAATCCCACCTCCTCTAATTGCCCCACCCCTTCCATATCGCAGGGCTCAACCCGTCTCTTCCCTTTCCCTTGCCCCTGGCATTACCCCCATTTCCTCAAATCCCCTCCCCCTGGCGCTAATCCCACCCCCAATCCCTTCCTCCTCCCCTAATCTGCCTCTGGCACTAATCCCACCTCCTCTTCTAATTGCCCCCACATGTCCCAGGGCTAACCCTGCCTCTTCCCTTTACCATGCCCCTGCCACTAACCCT
The DNA here is from genome assembly GCA_007922155.1 of Mesoclemmys tuberculata. Taxonomy (NCBI): domain Eukaryota; kingdom Metazoa; phylum Chordata; order Testudines; family Chelidae; genus Mesoclemmys; species Mesoclemmys tuberculata. Next base: position 2,550,758 of record ML675698.1, on the reverse strand, counting down.
GCGCCTTCCTCTAGTCCCACGTCCTTCCCCAATCTGCTTCTGGCACTAATCCCACCTCCTCCAATTTCCCCCGTGAACCTCTTCGCCCTTCACCCCTCCCCTGGTGCTAACCTCACCCTCCTTCTAATTGCCCTGCGGGGACCCAGCTCTAAGCCTGCCTCTTTCGCTAATCCCCTGCCCCGAGGCTAACTCCACGTCCCTCACCTGGCTCGAACCTCCTAATCTCCCTCCGCTCTAATCCCAGCCCCAGGTCCCCTCCTGCCCCCCCGCCAGCCCCTGTTCTGCTGCTTGACCCGTGGCTGGTCCTTCCAGCTGGGATGGAGGGGGTCCCACTGGCTGGTTGCTGGGAGGGCTGTGGAGCCAGTGGGGGTGGAGTAAACATCAGGGCGTGTTGACACCAGTCCGGCAGTGGGCTCCACCCCCTCGCTGTGTCTCCGTCCCCACCCAAAATGGGAGGGGCGAGGCTCCCCTCCCAGCGAGGCTGGGGTGTTGGTATGGGGCCCCTAGCCCCAGGAGTGGCAGCAGGGCCTGCTCTTCTTGGGTGATGGCACGTGGGGGGCCATACGAGCCCCAGCAGCAGGCGTGTGTCTGCTGGGTTGGGGGCAGGTAGGGTGGGCCCGTTGCACTCACCCTCACCTGTCACACGAACGGCTGCCAGTGGGGGTGGCATGGGCCAGGCCCCCTGGAGCCGTGGGGCGGGGTGTCAACACCAATGGAGGGGAGGCAATTCTTGTTCGAGCGACAGGCGCAGGCTCTCGTCAAACTCAGGCTGCATCGGTCAGTCCCCGGGAAGCTGCCCTGCGCAGCCGTGGGCTCAGGCAGCTTCCCAGGATGTGGCACCTCGGTTACGCCCAGGTGACGTTTTTTGGGCTTTTCTTGCCAAGCACAAGAAGGGAGCATGCCAAGATCCTGCTGGGGGCATGGGACGCTGGGAGTTGGGGCCTCGGCCATCACCCCACGGGGTCAGACCTGTACCTTCAGGATCCAAAGAACGACGACAAAGTTGCAAACGTATAATTTGCCGGTGACCTACACGCCCGGTAAAGTTACGTTCACAACAGATGCACTGGCCAGTGCAGTGGTGCCCAGGGCATTCGATGAGAAGAGCCAGAGGTGCAAGCCTGCGTAGATATGAGTGTGAGGTCGAATCCCAAAGCTAACACGGGACTGCAACACATAAGAGAGGAGACAGAGAAAGACGAACCTTTGGGACACCTTAAAGAAGTGATCGTTAAAGGGTAAAAATCTGTGTCTTCCGAAGGGAGTATTAAATGTGCCTAATTTCAAGCTTTCCTCTGTTAATTTTAGCTGCCATAACCCTGAGGAGGCATCCAATTTACTGAACTAGTGAGTATTTGCAAACTGAGCCATAACCACATCTCTGGTTGGTGGTTTCCAATGTTCTCACTGTACAGCCTTGTTGAGGTCTCTGGGATCTATGCATGCATGTTACTGGCTAGTATTTTCCCCCCCGCTGACTAGGGAGCTCACCCATTCCATTGGTGCCTCCAGTTTTTGTATTTTGCGCAGTGCTCCCATCCTTGCAAGCTCACCCTTGAGTTTATCACGGACTGCAAATGGCACCTTTCTATACGGATGCATAATGGAGGGACCTGCTTGCTTATCTGGATTGTACGTTCACCCTGCAAGCAACCCAACCCCTGGAACAGGTCCTGATATTCCGTGAAGAGGGCCTCATAGGCAGATGCAGTATCATCTTGGAGTGAGAGCACCCTATTTACCAGATTGAGGTTCTCCCATGCAGCCAGGCCCAGAATTGGTGTCACCTCCCGTGGCACTACAATGAAAGCGAGCCTGTAGATAGTGGTTTTATGGTTAACGGTAGCAAAGCGCTGCCCTCTCTGTTTGTTGGTCCAAGTTTAGGTCGTCTTTTCAGGCTCTCATAATCTCGTGCAGATGGAATATGAACCTGTGTTCCTGTGTCCGGTTTCAGTGGAACGAGTGTTCCCTTCGCTGTCACACGCAGTACTCAGTCCCTCTCATCAGGCTTGCTTGATCTCAGGACATCTATAAAAAACTCCTCAGTCCCATTGTCAGTAACCAAATGCACTTGATTTTTCTGCCTTTGGGATCTGCAGCAGTTTTCAAAATGGTTGTTTCCCACAGTTATGACAGAGTTTCTCACAGGCAAGACGCTGTTTGGGGCCACGCCGTGATCCACACTTGCCCAATGACTATCTGAACTCAGTCTTTCCTTTGGCAGGGGTGGGTTCCACATTGTGATTTGAGCCACTCTGACCATATTCTGCTTTCCTTAGTGCATGGGTGACTCCTGCTGGTGAATTCAGCTGTTTTACGTGTGTTTTTACTGTTTCTGCAGGCCAGCACACTCGGAGAGCTTTGTTCAAGGTTAACTCCCTCTGCTGGAGCAGTCTCTCTCTTAACACATCCTCACGAACGCCACAAATGAGTGAGTCTGTGATCAGAGACTGTTAAACCACCAAAGTTATAGGTTTTGCTGCATTGCCTTAATTCTGTGACATTGCTCTATGGCGTCATCTGGTTTTTGCAGAAATGTAAAAAACGTATGCCTCTCAAAAGTCCCATTCCTTTTTGGCATGCAATATTCCTCAAATGTAATCAGTGTTACGTTTAACTTCATGCTTTCACCTTCCTCAAACTTATTATAAACACCCAGTGCCGCCTCTCCAGCCACAGGTAAAAATATAGATGATTTTAGGTTTTCGTCTTTGTCCTGTGCTCTAACGGCAGACAAATACAACAGAAATTGCTGCTTAAGCTTTGTCCAGTTCTCTGCAACGTTGCCTGGCATTTGCGGCTGGAAGGAGGGGGTAAAACAGCCATTCTTAGAGGTGTGCTTTGCTTTTCACTGACTTGCTGGGGGCGCTATTCTGTGCCTGCGTCCTGTGCTCCGGCTCCTGTGACTCCCCTTTGTCTGTGCTTTACATCCTTGTAGTTTCCGAATTCGTTCGCCACCGCTAACACCATGTCAGGATCTGGAGGGCTCATTAAAGGAGTAAGGATAGCACTTTAATAACACAGAGGGGCCTGCCTCCGAGGAAGAGGGCAGTTGGGAATAGCCATGTTAGATCTGACCTAAGGCTCATCTCCCAGTTCACCCAACTGTCCCATGCTAGGGAGCGTCTCTAAGTCACAACCTTCTACAAGCATCTCTCTACACCCCAGGTCCCTGGTGTCTGTCCCCTCTGCAGATCCCTGCCCTGTGCCAACGCTACCATGTCCCCTCGGAGGGGCAGGTCCTGGGGACGTGGGCCAGGCCTCTGGGAAAACTCGGGGTGCTGCCTAGCCAGCGCTCCCAGAGCCAGCTGCTCTGCATGGAGAGCAGGAACCCAGGTGAGGGCTAAGCTGACTCCGGGCAGGGCAGCGCTGGCAGTTGGCCCCCAAAATCCAGGGGAGGGCCCCTCCCAGGGCCAGGGGTAGAACCCAGGTGTCCTGCCTAGAGTGGGGGGAGCTCCCTCTCTCCATCGCGTCACTGCAACCTCGCCCTTGCCCCGGCCCCCTCCTCTGGCCCTGCCATGCCACATATTTCTTCTATGCCCTGTTCCTGATTCCACTTCCCTTCTGGATCTCCGTTGTGCCCCCCCCCGGCATGCCCGGTTTGACCTCATCACGCTGCTTCCTCCGGCACACCCACTCTCCCACACTGCCCCCCCTTCAGCATGCCTGGTCTGACCCCACTGCATCAAACCCGACCCCACGAGGATAAGGGGACTGCACGGACGCCCATCACTGCAGCATCTGGGCTGAGTCCCATGATGCGCAGGGACCAGATCTGCTCTCTTCACAGCCCCTCTGGCCCCAGCGGCAGAAAAGGTGTTCCCCACGTGCACCATTGCGCAGCTGCCACCAGCGACACCGTCGACCGGCGCCTGACAGGCGACCCAAATACTGGCGCTGTCCAAACGCCTGGCGCAGATGCAGCCAGGCCACTTTAATGCAGCAGGTCTTGGCCCCTCACCCCATCGGGTGCTTTGGACAAAGGCTGGACGGAGCTGCCACGACCACACTTGGCGCTAAATACATGACCCCAGCCGTCATTAACGGCTCACGGCCAGCCAGTCTGAAATCCAGTTTGGGAGACAGCCTGGCCCCTCGCTACCAGCACATTGCTTTCAGCTCCTGCTGGGCTGGGACCGCTGGCTGGGGACCGAGATATAGGAGCAGGACCCAGGGGCTAGACTAGATCACTGGACACCGAAGCCTTGTTCCTAGCGCCACGCCTGGGCTTGCTGGGGGACCCTGCGTGAGTCACTTCCCAGCTCTGTGCCTCGGTTTCCCCCTCTGCAAAATGGAGCTGATGCTGCTGACCTCAACGTTGCAAAGTGATTTGAGCTGGATGGAGGCAAAGCTTTAGCTGAGCCTAGGAATCAACTGTAGGTGGAGCCTTTAATTCCGGGAGCACCAGCAAGCCCTAAAAATCACAGGTGTTAAATAGTAGGAATAAATTGCTATGCCCTGATGGCCTGTGCCTTTCCTGGTCCCTGCGACCTAATGCCCACAGTGGCTGCTGACAATCAAGCACCGGCAGACAAGCTGGTGTTTACAGACCTAACTTTATTTCAAAGGCAGTAAGATAAATGCCGAGGGCAAGTTTTGCAGCAAGTCCATTACCTCATTTCCACCGCTTGCCCCCAAACACATCCCCTTAAACCTGCCACACTTCAGGACAAAGTACAGGCAGCCCCAAACATGCTTGAGCCAGTTAACGCGCCAAGGGGCTCACTCCTCCATAGCAGCAGGCAGCGGGGAGGGGTCCTGCCAAATTCTCAACCCCAAAGACAAGTGCAAGGGATGGCTGCAGCTTTTCAAAAATCGGTTGTGAGCAAAGGAATCATTTTTGCAAAGGGGAGGGGCTGACTTCTGCCAGGGATTGAAATATGGCCCTCTTCACCTGGTCCCAATCTTTCTAGTCAAAAACCTCGCAGTTTGCGTAAGTTCTGGAGGGCCTGTTCTGTTCATTCCATCTGATCTCCTGCGTAACCCAAGCCGGAAAATCACAAACCAGAATTCCTGCATTCAGCCCCTATCTGGTGGGTGAGCTAGCTCGGCTCTAGAACAAGGCATCCAATCTTGCTGAAGAGAACCCAGCCCGTTTGAGAGAGCTGTTCCAATGGTCCCACCATGTTCAAAACCCACACCCCATTTCCCAGCTGTCTGTGTCCAGCTTCCAAGGCCCAGCCACGGATCTCAGTGGCTTAACAAGGCCCCTGCTGTCAGAAATCACCTCCTGCTGTCGGTCCTTTGAGACCCGGATTGAGTCACCTTCCAACCTAAGCTTGACATTTTCAAGCCACCCTTCCAGCAAGCCTCAGCCTTGGGGTGGGGGGGAGGGAGGGGGGGGGGCGCAAGACATTCAAGAATCCACAAAGGCCTGGCTGTTGGCAAGCAGCATTCGAGCCATCCTGAATATGTCTGACGTTTAAAGAGGCCCAAATCGGAGATGGGAACGTCGTTGATTGGATCACTTTCCGCTGGTGACAGGGATGCTTTCAAGCCACACAGAGCTCGGCTCCAGGTCAGCCACAGAAGAGCTCCATGCAGCTTAAAAGCCGACTCTCTTTCACCCACAGAAGCTGGTCCCCTAAGCGATATTCCTGCCGCCCCCAGCACGCTAAGGTCTGGGGACCAACCACACTGCAGCTGTGAAACGGAAGACATTTTTACACCCACAGTTCCGTTTCACACCCACCCCAGGAAGAAACGAAGCCCAGGGCCGTGTCCCTTTGACGATCGAAGCGCTAGGCTCCCAGGAGGCTGCGTTAAGAGGGCATGAAGGCTACAGAACAGCTTTTTCTGCTCATCCTGGCCATCACGGGATAGTTTGTTGCTCCTTGGTCTGCGCTGCCGATCACAGGAAGCCACCTTCATGCAGGAAGGTGCCGCACGTCCTTTGGCATCCAGGGATTCGTTCCCGGCTGGCTCAGTTCAGAGCAGTTTGCGCCCGTCAAAAGCCCTGAAGGGTGCAGAGCAGGGCTGGCGGCGCGGCCCATGCAGTGGGGATCGGGAGGGGTAATCCAGGGTGGGAATGGCTGGGGGAAGAGAGGATGGATTTTGGAGCAGCTCAGCCAGCCAGGAGCCCAGATTAGTAGCCGGGCCGGAGTGACTTGGCTAGCGAAGGGGGAGGGTGCACCCACGCGGTTGGAGAGGGATGGGGAGAGCTGCAAAGGGCCTATTGCAAATAAATAAGGTGCTGCAAAGGCCCCCCTCCCCTCCCGCCAGCAGTCCTGGCCCCCCAGCCATCCTCCAGACACACAGCAGCTCCCCACCGGGGGGTGGGGAGAGGGGAAAAGCCCCATCCTAACAGCAGCCTCCGCCCCCATCGCCACCCTCCCCCGCGTCGGCCCGGCCCTGCCGGAGGGGGGCGCTCTGGATGCGGAGGCTGGTCTTGTGGGGGTCGTTGTGTGTGGGGCCACTGCCCACCCGGTTCTTGATCTCGGCCGCCATGGTGACGAAGGCCTGCTCCACGTTGGTGGCGTTCTTGGCGCTGGTCTCCAGGAACGGCACCTCCAGCGAGTCCGCGTACTCCTGCCCCGGGGCCACGCAAAAGGCCAGTTAGTGCCAGGCGGCTGCTGGCCATGTGTCGTCCCCCCTGGCCTGTGTCCTGGTGCCCGGTGTGGGCCAGGGGCCACGCCACCCCCTTGCGTCCTTTAGGGCAGGGAAAGCGGAGAGGAAAACTGGTTCCCGCAGGGACTGTGTGTAACTGACCATGGCAAAGACCATCCCACAGCCCTAAGAACGGGGCTCGTACGTCCCCACCTCGCCCTGCCAGGTGACCACACCGTACTCCACGAGTCACTGGAGTCCTCCCTTCCCTCCTCCCCCAAGACGATAGGTGCTTGTGGGCTGGGGTGTAAGCGTGTGACTCCCCCCCCCGGCGCTGACCTTGGCCGTGGTGTAATCCACCACCTTCTTGCAGGTCAGATCGTTCTTGTTGCCCACGATGAGTTTGTTGACGTTCTCGTTGGCGTAGCGGCTGATCTCCTCCAGCCACAGGTGCATGTTGCTGAACGAGTCCTGGGGGAGCGGGAGATGAGATGTGAGAGAGGCTCCGAGATGGGGGCAGGCCCATCCGCCTCTCTCTAGCCAGGGTGAGCCTGTCTCCTCCCAGTCAAATTCTTGCTGGGTGTCTGGCTAGTGAGTTTTGCCCCTGTGATCAGGGTTTAGCTGATGGCCATATTTGGGGTCAGGAAGGAATTCTCCCCCTAGGGCAGAATGGCAGAGGCTCTGGGGGATTTTTGCCTTCCTCTGCAGCACGGGGCACGGCTCACTGGCTGGTGGATTCTCTGTACCTTGGAGTCTTTAAACCATGATCTGAGGACGTCAGTAACTCAGTCATAGGTTAGGGTCTGTCACAGGAGTGGGTGGGTGAGGCTCTGTGACCTGCGTTGTGCAGGAGGTCAGACTGGATGATCATAATGGTTCCTTCAGACCTTAAAATCTACGAGCCTATAAGTCCATCAGGGCCTAAGCATAATTTTTTCAGGCCCACCATAATCTTTTAACACAGGTCCCCTCCTGTAATGGGGTTTGCAACCTGGGCCAGGCCCCGCCAGGGCCAATGGGGCCCAGTAAAATGTGCCCTTTCCCCCTCCATGTGGGGGCCCTGAAATCCATTCCCCCCTTGGCATGGCAAGCTTGCGTCTCAAATGCAGGACACCTTCCCAACAAAACCGGACTGAGACCCACCGGCTTCTATCACACACGCATGCCCCAGAGTGGCCATTACCAGGAACGTGGGTCAGTCATTACTCCCCCGAATGGCACTTGAACCCACAGCCAGGAGGGAGAGGCTCCCTAGCCCCACCCCAAGCAGCTGTGCTAGCCAGTCTCGATGCAACTACACTCTTAGAGACACAGATGCTCCAGGCTACACAGCTCTTGGGATTCAGCCCAGAAGACAATTACATTTCCAGTGAGACTTGATTTCTACCCCTCGACTTTAAAAAGTTTGTGTCGTTATTTGTTCAGAGCCCTGGCTAGCACCGAGGGGCTCAGGGAGTGCAAAGGCCATCCGCACGCAATGCTCGGCTCCCGCACCAAACACATGCAGCTGCTTCTAGGGTGGAATGTGGCAGCTGTTTTAAACAACACGCAGAGCACTGCTTCGTTGAAGAAATCTTGCATCTGATGGCAGTCAGGTCTGCGTACAGCAGCCAAAAAAGGGGCAGTTTGTTTCAAAATCAAATCCCCATGCAGATACCGTTAAACTTTCTCTGCCCTTTCATTGGGACACTGGATTTGCCTTCCCTTCCTGCCTTAAAATGCTGCATAGTTTTCATACAGCTGTTGAAACAGCTGCTGTATCCCAACGCAGAAGCAGCTTTATCTATGCACTAGGTGACATGGTCCCTGTAGAAAGAATCGCTGGCCCCACCCCAGAAGTGGCCACATCTTAGTGCTGGGTGACAAGATTCCCATATAAACAGCTGCCACATCCCACTCCAGAGGTGGCTGCATCTCAGTGCTGGGTGAGCGATCGCTGCGTGAACAGCTGCCACCTCCCACCCCAGACTACCTACAGGTTGTGAAATGTTTCAGGGTGAAGAACACTGATAAGCCACCTTATTAGTTTTGTTTTTACCAAGGGCTACAGCAAGTCCGCGCCCAGCGTAACGGCCTCCCTCCCGGGCCGACTCACCTGGTCTGTTACGTCATACACGATGATGATACCGTGGGCACCCCTGTAGTAGCTGGACGTGATGGTCCGGAAGCGCTCCTGGCCAGCTGTGTCCCACTGTCAGGCAGGGAAAGAAAGATATGCAGCCCATGCTCCTTGCCACAACTAGAAAGGGAACCCAGGAGCCCTGGCTCCCAGCCCCTTTCCTCACACTCCCTCCAAGAGCCAGGGATAGAACCCAGGAGTCCTGACTCCCAGCCCCCAGCTCTAGCCAACGTCCCTCCCTAGGATCAGAAAACGACTCCTTGCTTCCAGCCCCCTGCTCTAGCCACTAGACCCCACTCCCCTCCCAGGGCCTGGTGGAGAACCCAGGATCTTGAATCCCAGCTCCTTGTAGCCACTAACTGGCCCCACCCCTCTGGTAAGCAGCCAATGCAGGGAAAGCAGCAGCTTTCTGCTTTCAGCCACGTGCCCCAGCTGCGGGGAAGCTAGCTGTGCGTGTGGGGCAGAAATCCCCGAAAGCGCTTGGCTGGGTGTGAAAACAGGCAGATCCTGCCAAGCGCAGGGAGCAGCCCAGGGTTGTGATGGGACGATGGCTGTCAGCAGCACCCTCTACAGAGCGGAGCCCCATGACTGGTAGGGGTCAGGACCCTGGGTTCAATTCCTGGCGCTGCCCCTCATGCTCCAGGTGTGTCCCTGCCCCTCAGCCCTGCCCGCGGGGGATTACAATCCTTCCTTGGGCTCCATTAGCTGGAAGAACTTTGGGGCAGGGACTCCATGTCCACGTAGCACCCGGTGCAACGGGGGAAGCCCCCGACCTTGCAACTGGCACAACAGGAGGGGGAGCAGGGACATCCTGAGCTTATCTGGGGGCTGTGCAGCGCCTGGTTTATTAGGGGCCCCATCTTGGGTGGGGCAGGGACAGCACCGTGTGAAGGGGCCCCCCAGCCCCCATCAGGGTCCATGCAGCACCCTGTGGCTGGGAGGAGGCCCCCTGCACAGGGGGAGTTTCACGGGGCTGTTCTTGGCACAGAGGGGCTGGCACACGTGTGAGACTCGCGCCCTGTGCAGGGGGGACAGACGGGGCTGGATCAGCAAGGGGCCTGGACAGTCAGCGCCAGCTGCGCATTTAATACGGAGGGAGCTTTTCAGCAGCCAGCGGTGGGGAGCGAAGTGTCCTCTGCTGACCCGCTGGTGTGCAGGGCTTGGAATCGAGAGTGGGACCCGCTGCCTCCAGGCCTGACGGCGCCAGCTGGTTCGGAACCTCTGTCAGTTTAATTTCCACCAGGCTCTGCGGTGGGGAGTCTGAACAGAGCCGGACAGGCCCCCTCAGGATTGGGGGGGGGGGACAGAGGCTTCGCCCTGGGCTGAGCCCCACTGTTTGCCTCCTGATGGGGCAAATGGGGAACCAGCCCCAACACCCACCCTGCACCCCACAAACTGAGCTTAGATCTCCGGTACCCCACAGCCCCATAAACAGTCCCCCACTCTGAACCCCACAGCCCCAGCCCTGCCAACTTGCATTCCCGCTCTCAGGCCCCACAGAACCTGGATCCCCTGTCCCGGACCCACACAGCCCCCACTAGACCCTAGCTCCTCTTGCACTCCAAGAAGGAACCCAGACCTCTTACCTTATACACCAATCCCCTACCTTGCTCCCCAGATGCCAATCCCCTCCCCCACAGATCCTCGATGCCCTGCCATGCACCCCATGGTCCCGCCCCCTTGTGTGCCCCCCAAACGGACCTCAGATCCCCATCATGCACCCCTGCGGAAGAGAACATAGAATCACAAGGTTAGAAGGGACCGCAAGGTTCATCTAGTCTAATGGAATCTAGCCAAGCGGCAGGATTTGTTGTGTCTAAAGCACCCAAGACAGGTGGTTACCCAGCCTCCTTTTGTAAACCTCCAGTGAAGGAGCGTCCACGACCTCCAGAGGCAGCGTGTGCCATTAGTTTTTCCTGAGATTTAGTCTAAATCTGCCATGCTGTGGTTTGAACCCACTGCCTCTCGTCCTGCCCCTTGACGAGAGAGAACAACTTTTCTCCACCTTTTTTATGGCAGCCTTCCAAGTATTTGCAAACTGCTACCGTGTCCCCACTTCATCTCCTCTTTTCTAAACTGCACACACCCAGCTCCTTCAGCCTTTGCTCATGTGGCTTGTGTTCCACCCCTTTGAGCATCTTTGTCTCACGCTTCTGGATCCTCTCCAGTTTTTTTACGTCCTTTCTATACACGGTGACCAAAATGGGACACAATTCTCCAGCTGAAGCGTAACCAGCACCAAGTAGAATGGTACAGTCACCTTGCATGCTCTGCCTCTGTTAATGCAACCTAAAATTGCACTTGCTTTTTTTGCAACAGCATCGCACGGCTGACTCACAGATGATTAGGATTGGCAGGGCCCTCAGGAAGCCATCTAGTTCAAACCCCTGCTCATGTGGAGGTTGTGATCCACCACAACGGCCAGATCCTTCTCACAGCACTGCCGCCAAGCCGGTTATCCCCATCCCGTATTTGTACATTTGGTTTTTCTTCCCTGAGTGTAGCCCCTTACATTTGTCTTGGCTGAGTTTCATTTAGTCGTCTACAGCCCAGTTCTGCAATTTGTCAAGATCCTTCTGAATCTTAGGGCTGTCCTGCAAAGCGTTGGCAACCCTCCCAGCTTCGTGTCATCTGTGAATGTGATCAGTGTCTTCTCTATTCCTACATCCAGGTCATTAATACAGATGTTAAACGCACCCGACCCAGAACAGATCCCTGGGGAACCCCACCCGATATCTCCCTCCAATCCAACATCGTTCCATTAACAGCTTCTCTTTCTTTGTGGGTGATTTAACCAATTCTGTGTCCATTTAAAGGTAGCTCTGACAAGCCCATGTTTCTCTAGCTTACTTATGTCAACAGCCTTGCTGAAGTCCAGGTATGTTATGTCCACCACATTCCCCCATCCACCAAACCAGTTACCCTGTCAGAGAAGCAAATCAAGTTGGTTCAGCGTGATTAGTTCTTGGTAAATCCATGCTGGCTGCTAGGGATCACCCCTCCATCCTTCAGGTATCCACAAAGCGCATGTTTTACACAGTGCTCCAGGAGGTCCCAGGTATTGAAGACAGGCTGACAAGTCAATACGTCCCCGGCTCCTCCTTTTGCCCCCTTTTAAAGAGGAGCACCACGTCAGCCCTTCTCCCGGCTTCAGGGACCTCTCCTGTCATCCAGGAATTTGCAAATATAATTGCCAGCGGCTTTGAGATTTCTCCACTAATTCCTTCAGCACGGCAGGGTGAACGGCACCAGGGCCCGCTGATTTTAATTCGTTTACACTGGTTAGAAGATCTCTGACATGTTCTTTACTTACCCCAATCTGCATCCCTTCCCGTCTCTTGTCCAGGGTGACTTCGCTAGTTCTCCGGTCACGTGTTATTTTTTGTGAGAAGACTGAAGCAAAGTAGGCATTGAGCCACTCTGCCTTCCTGTCATCTTCTGTCACCAGCTCCCCTTCTCCATGGAGCAGCAAGCCCACACGGTCCCTCATCTTTCCTTTTTGTCGGACGTTTGACGAACCACTCCTTGTGGTCTCTAACTTTCCTTCCCGGCTGGAACTTGTTCTTTGCTTGGCTGTCCTGATTTTGTCCCGACACGCTCGCGCTACTCCCATGTAAGCTTCTTAGGCGTCTCCCTTCCATTCTCTGTCTGTATCAGATGGGTCCCCCCCACAGGGACACCCCGAACATTTCTACCTTCCTCCTCAGAATGTTGAGAGGTGTCAGAAAAAAACATCAGATCCACCCGCCCTCCCTTTGGGGTGGGGCCTGATCTGAATCCAGCTCCAGGTCTGGGTCAGACTCCACAGTGGGGAAGGGTCTGTGTCCCCCGGTCAGGGGCAGCTGAGATTTCCTGAGAACACAGGGGAAAGCCCATGAGATTTTAGCCAGTCAGGGTGGCGGGAGCGTCACAAGGTCGGGCTGGCAAGAGCGAGATGCCATTGAACGGGAGTTACAGCCTCAGCCGAATCTGGATCCAACCCCCCCGAACTCACGGTGGGGGGGAGAAGTGGGGGGGTGGTAGCTGGGGTGTTTCTCAGTTTTGCAGCTGGGGCCGCGTTCATTCACTGTGCTGAACCTCGGACCCAGGCTCCCAGCTCTAGCCACCAGACCCCACACGCCCTTCCCAAAGCCCACAGAACCCAGGAGACCAACTCAGCGCCCTCCCCATGCTCCAATCTGACCCCCTCCCACAGCTGGGAAGGGAACCCAGGAGTCCTGACACCCCGAGCGCCGTGGGCTCTGCTCCGTGCGCACTCACGATCTGCAGTTTGATTGTCTTCCCCTCCAGCTCGACGGTCCGGATCTTGAAGTCCACCCCGATGGTGCTGATGTAGCTGTCCGTGTAGCTGTCATCCTGGGGAGGAGGGGACGGACAGTGAGTGATGGGGCAGGGGGAGCCAAGCAGCATAACCCAGACTGAGTGCCCCCCCAACCAGATCACAGGCACCTGCTCATCACCCCCACGGCCACCATGGTGTCCCTGTGCTGCCCACCCTAGAGCCCCTGGGAACGTCAGCGCCACGTGAGCTAAAGGAGAATCCCCATCAGCTGCCGGCAGCATAGGGGCTAGGACACACAGATGAGCAGTTCCAATTCCATCCCAGAGAGGACAGTGACTTTACCCCACTCAGATGCACAAGCCCCAAACCCCAACAACCCCCTGTGTTCAGGCCACACAGTATTTTTATCAGGTCACAGATGGGGAAACTGAGGCAAGAAGCGATGCAGCAACTCGCTCAAGGCTGCACAGGAAGAGGCTGACTTAGCTGAGAAGAGAACCCAGGAGTCCTGACTCCCAGCCCCCGCACCCAGGCTCTACCCCACTACTAGACTCTATTTTCACCCCTCATTCTTGCTCCCACTCCCTGATGGGCTCAGGGGAGAAATTCCTTCTGCAGGGCCCTTGGCTTTCTCTCTCTCCTGGGGCATGGAGAGAGGAAGAGCCATTAGGGTCAGGTGTGTCTAGCCCAGGTGTGGTCTGGGGCATGGACCCTTTACCCCCTAGTATCCATAGGCTTTTGTACAATGCTTAGCACAAGGTCTAGGCTCCTGGGCCTACCATAATAGACCTAACAGTAATACAAATGTACAGCACCTGGCACAATGGGTGCCTGATCTGTGACCAGGGCACCTAGGCACCACCGTAATGCACCTAATAGCAATAAACATGTACAGTACCTGGCACAATGAGGTCTGTGACCAGGGTGCCTAGGCACTATCGTAATGCACTTAATAGCAGTAAACATGTATAGTGCCTGGCACAATGGGGTCTGTGACCAGGATGCCTAGGCACTACCATAATACCCCAAATAAATAATACTCTAATACTCACAGCGAAGCGCAGCAGGAGGCAGGATTTGCCCACCCCGGAGTCACCGATCAGGAGGAGTTTGAACAAGTAGTCACTGTTGGGGAGAGGGGAGGGTGACTCCCTGAAATGTTTTTGTTTGGGGAGGTGGAGGGGGCGCAATGCTAGCTCCCCCATTCCCCCTTTCGGCTGCAGCCAAACTGTCGCCAGGGGGGATCAGGCTCCAGGCCCAGCGTGGGAGCGGCCAGCCCCGGAGCTGGAGGGAAGAAGAGTGGCTCTAGGGGAAGGGTGGGTGCTTGAAATGGCTGTGGGTGGCCCAAAGAGGGTGACATCACCCCACTCACATGGCTGGTGGGGACCCCAGCAACCATCCCCCCATCCCCTTGAACATCTGTCAGGAGACTACAGAGCCCACCCTCGTATGCATACCTACGCCTGCCCCCAATGGGGCCTGTTCCCTTCTCTTAGCGATCTGTGCTTAGCACACTGAAACACACACCTGGGCAACGATCCCTTCAACATCTGGGCACATGAACCCCTCTCCCCCCAACATCTGGCCACATTTCCACACTCCTCCAATATTCCCCCCCCCAACATCTGCTTAATGCATCCAGTATCTCCCCATGCATCCAGTATCTCCTCTGAGGACAAATTGCCCGTGTCCCTCCCCCCAACACCTTATAGACCCCCACCCCCTTGTAACACTAGTTAAAGCACCCAGGGAAATGGAGGGGGACAGCATGGGCAGGCAGCCCTCAGAGCTAGAGGAGTCCAAGGATCTCGCAGGGGTGCAAGGCAGGGAAACTGGGGCGGGGGGACAGTCCAATGCTGCGGGACAGGGCTGATTTGTATCTTTGGCCATTCCCTTTAGGGGCTCTCCTGTGCCCCACGGCCCAGAATCACAGAGCTGGCCACCAATGCCAGCTGCAGTTGTTTGTGCAAAGGGAACTGCTTCCTTCTAGGAAATGGGCTGAGATCCGCCCACCTCATTGCACACAACAGCCACCTTTTGCCCACAGCTGAGCAGGGTGGATTAGAGCCAGTGATCAGGGGTCTGACTTCTATTGCTCACCCCCCTTAGTCAACCAGTGTCCCTCCACCTCCTGCCGCTTTCCAACCACGTGATCTCCGGTTCTGTGGGCCCATACTCACTATTCGGGATTGATGGTCGACATGACGGCGCCAGGGGTCCCGGTCAGAGTCGGGGGGCAGAGGATCCCCAGGTTCCTGTTGGATCCTGCAGTGCCAGTGATGGGGCGTGGGAAAGTGATAGGAGGGATTAATGGAGCAGGGTGTGTGCAGCCCCTCAGCCACAATGGGGCAATTGTACACATGGGGAAACAGGCCCGGAGAGAGGAAGTGACTTGCCCAAGGTCATGCAAATTGGTGGCAGAGCTGGGCATGGAACCTAGGAGCCCTGCCTCTCAGGCGCCACCCCCGCTCTAACCACTAGACCCCGCTCCCCTCCCAGGGCTGGAAATAGATCCCATGAGCCCGGACTCCCAGCCCCACTGCTCTAACCACTAGACCCTACTCCCCTCTCAGAACTGGGGCTAGAAGCCAGGAGTCCCGATTCCCAGCTCCCCTGTTCAACCCTGGTTCAATGCATTGGGCTTCCTTGGCTCCGTTTATCCCAGAATCGTCAGACACCAGGGAATTACCCCAGCAACCTGCTCTGGGTTCAGGTTCTCACCCCCAAGTCACTGATGGGGAACCTGTAATGCGGAGAAGGGAAAGGACTTCCCAAGGTCACACAGGGCCCGAGGGGTGCCCGAGCTGGAGCAGAACACGCACCCCAGTCCCAGGCCATGGCCATAAAAGCCTCCCTCCAGGGAGGAACCCAGAAGTCCTGACTCCCAGCCCACCGCCCCCACTCCAACCACTAGACCCCACTCCCTTCCCAGAGCTGGGAATAGAACCCAGGAGTCCTGGCTCACTGCAAAGCCCCCCACCCCCTCCCAGTGCCAGTAATGGAACCCAGGAGTCCTGATTCCCAGCCCCCCCCCACTCTCTTCCCTTAGTTGTCTCCCAAGCTGCAGCCCAGAGGAGACATGGAGAGGCTCATGGCAGGAACTGCCCAGTTTAATCCAGATGGGGGGCAGTTTACCCCCCTCCCACATGGGCCAGCCCCCTGGGGTGGGACAGCCATGGGGGGGGGGAGGCTGGGGAGCCTTCAGGCATCTCTGGGGGGGGGACTACAACAGAACCCCTCCATTCCACCCCCGCAGCCCCCCAGCCCTGCATTGCCCCATCTGCTCCCTGTGCCCCAGACCCCCCCCACTGAGACCGCCTCCTCGCCCCCCCAAAGCCAGGCCCGGACTGCAGCATCCTCCCGCCCCAGGTCCAGCGGGGGGGATCCTCAGCGCCCCCCCAGTGGCCCGGGAGGTGCCGAATCCAAACGAGCTGGTACCTGGGCGCGGGTCCCCCCCTTCCAGCCCGATCGGCCCCCGAGCAGGGGCAGCGCCAGCCCCTGGCCAAAAGGGGGGCCCCGATCCCGCGCCGCGCCGGAGCGGTGTAAATCCCCCCCCCAGCTGCAAAGCGCAGCGCCGCCCCATTGGCTCGACGTCACCTCGGGACGCACGGGATTGGCTGGCTGAGCCCTGACCCCAATCCGGGGGGGCTGTGGGGTTTTAACTCTGCAGAGGCGGGAGGGGGTTTTGCTGGGCGCTGGGACCCGCTCCTGGGGGGGCTCCCGGGGGCCAGGCGAAAGGGGAGTCGGAGGTTACTGAAATCCCCTGCCCCCCCATAGCTCAGCCTCGGGGCTCCCGGCTCAATTCCTGGCCGAAGGGGAGATTTTCACAAGCACCACAATAGATACAATGTATCTTCTCCGCCCCCCCCCGCCAGGACCCTGCCCCCCACTGGATCCCGCTGGCTCTGCTGTTGTTTGGTAGGGGAGTACATTTTTCCTGCTATTAGGTGCATTACGGTACCACCTAGGCAACCCAGCCATGGCCCAAGACCCCAGACTCCCCCGGTCGTATCTGGCACTGTACAGTTGTATTGCTATTAGGTGTATTACGGTAGCAACGAGGCACCCCAGACAGGGAGCTGCACCCCTTTGTGCCAGGCGCTGTACATTTGTATTGCTATTAGGTGTATTACGGTAGCAACGAGGCACCCCAGACAGGGAGCTGCACCCCTTTGTGCCAGGCGCTGTACATTTGTATTGTTATTAGGGGCATTACGGTAGCGCGTGGGCACCCCAGACAGGGAGCAGGCCCCGTTGTGCCAGGCACTGGACCAACCCAGAACAAAAAGGCAGCTCCTGCCCCAAAGAGCTTCCAATCGAAGGCTGAGACGAGAGAGGAGAGCTGCAAGCAGCCGGGGGCAGAGGGATGCACTTGGTCAGCGCCTGGCACCAACTGCTGGGCCCCGGGAAAGGTTCTTCCAGACATCACAGGGAGGCTCCAAGCAGGGCCAATTTCCCCAACTCCTCCGTGGGGCTGTGCCCCCCCCCCAAGCAATCAGGACATTGTTATTCCCTCCCCCACAGACACTTTGCCACGAACACAGGTTGGGGCTGGCCTGGAGGAACCGAGACTGCGTCACAAGCGCCTGGGCCGGTAAAGGAAGGGCACCGCTGGGGAAGCAGCAGGCGTTGGGGTGGGGCTAGGCTTCAGACCAAGGTAGGTGTTTTTTCTTCACATCACTGCAGCCCACTGGCTAGAGCCGTACACTAAGAACCACCCGCTGTGAGTTCTAGTCCCAGCTCTACCACCGGGCTCCAGGCAAGTCCCGCCTTCTCCGTGCCTCAGTTTCCCCACCTATAGAACAGGAATAACGGTACAGACACCCTTCATAAAGCACCTTGAGATTTGCTAGGGCTGATTATTGTTGATTGAGCTTGGCAGGGGGTGCAGAGGCGACGAGGGAACTGCTAGACGTTTTATAGGGTGCAGTGGGGAGACGCATAGGGAGATCATCTGTGCTTAAAACAGACGGACGCTGGCCAGCAGAGAGCTGGAGCAGGGCGAACTGCTTGGCCAGAATCCACACCTTGAAAATTTCCCCCATGCCACCTCCCACTCTCATTGCTGTGGGATGAGTCCTTTCCCCAACCCGCCCCCATGACTGCTTTGTGGCCCAAAGCATGTGACGAGTATGGCAGGTCTCAGCTCAGTAGGATAGGTATTCTCGTCAAACAAGAGGCAGCAGTGTAACTGCCCTCTCCCCACCTGGCTGGGCGTTAACTCAGCAGTGTTAATGTGTCCCCGAGCCATGGTCTGCCCCTCAGTTTCATAGCCAGACCTAGAGCAGGCAGCCAGCGTCAGGCCAGGCCGTCTTTGGATCAGGACCCCTTTGCTTCTGGGTGAACGGGAGGGCAGCTTCCAGTGTGAGACTGAGGGAGACTCAAACCCACAAGATTATAGTCGAGTGCCATAACCCCACCCCACCCTGAAGAGGCCAAGGAGTAAATGGGACTATGGGGTCTAAACCGTCTACTTTTTGCTCCAGAGTTAGGACAGATTGGCTGGGGGAACCATCTGGCTGGCTACATTTCCCCAGGAACTCAAAGGGGAGCAAAGCAGACACCTTTTCCCCAGCCCTAAATCCAGATGGAAATTCTCTGAACAACTAAATACAATTGTTCTGAAACCGAGGATGAGATTTTTCACAATTACTTTATTTTGTTGCAGACAGACAGAGCTGAATCCAAGCGAAGGGAGAATCCAGCCCAGGAGATGCGGAGGCCGGTTCTCAGGCACACTGCGCCCTTTAGGATGGCAACGGCCCCTGAGATGCTTCCCCCACCTTGCTTAGTGGGTGTCCCCGGCTGCTGGGGAACTGGCATAAGAGACCTGCTTCCAGGTCCCGGCCTAGGGGGTCGACTGGGGGCATGGCTGGAGCGCACGGCGCTGTGGCTATTCTCTGCTCTGCCCCAGGGCTGAGAGCGCGAGTTAGAGCAGCCCTGGGGCTGCTCTAATGGACACTGGGAGCTGGGTAGGGCCCCGAATAGCAGGACTGCAAAGGGGTCTTAAAGCCCAGGAATGGGGTGGGGGGGAGCTGTTGATAGGTTAAGTCTCTGCTCTGCAATAACCCTACCAGAGACTGTACTGTCCCCTTCCGTTAGGGGGTGTCTGACTCCCCAGTTATCAGGAGCAGCGCTGGGCAGTTAGCATCTGTTAGCCGCCATAGGCCGGTCTCACAGCAGTGTTCGCTCTTTGTCAGCGATGAAATCTGATTGGACGCAGCCCCTCTCCGACTGGATCCTCCCAAGACAAGGGGCAGAGGTGAAATCTGATTGGATGCAGGCAGCCCATTAGGCTGGATCAGTCCTGAGGCAAGGGGGCAGAGGTGAAATCTGATTGGATGTAGCTCTTCTGGGTCTGGAACTTTGCTGGGGCAGGAAGGCGGAGCTGAGGTGCGATTGGATGCAGCCCCTCCCTAGTGGGATCCAGCTGAGGATGAGACGGAGGAGCTGAAACCTGATTGGATGCAGCCCCTCTCCAAGAGTGGATCTCCCCAGAGGTGACTGGCTGTCGGGGACTATCCGATCCTGATGGGTCACTTCAGCATCCGGAGGCTCATCTTCTGCTCGATGTTCAGCTTCTCCACGGACTGCGGGGAGGCAAAGAGGTTGGAAACGTGGACAGCCCCGAACCGCAACCTCCCTGCCAAGACAGCCCCCAGGGGCACCTGGGGGGCTGGTCACCTGGTTAAGGCCCTGGGCTGGGACTCAGGAGACAGAGGTTCAAGTCCCAGCTCTGCTTCAGACTCCCTGGGCCAATTGGTTAGTGTCTCAGTGCCTCACTGTCCCTTCCTGTACAATGGGAATAATGGTCCTTCCTTGGTCCCTCTAGACTGGGAGCTCCCAGGGGCAGGGACTGGCTCTCGCTCTGCGTGTGGGCAGTACTGGGGCCCTGATCTTGGGCAGCGCCTGGCATGACGGGGGCCCCCACTCAGTAGTGGCCCCCAGGCGCTACCATAATACACGTAATAAATCATCCTTCCCCCGCCAGAGGCCTTTTCGCTATGCCTCCCTGCTTCCCCCCTAGATGATCACCCCACAGCTCCACACCCCGCCCCCTGTCAGTCCCCAACCGTGGCAAATTCCTCGAAGGAGATGGCACCGTCGCCGTCCTGATCGGCCTCCTGGATGGTGCGCTCCACGATGCACGCCAGCTGCTCCTCCGTCACCTGGATGCCAACCATCAGCTGCAACACCTGGGGGGGAGGGGAAGACAGTGATGCCCCGCCCCTTACCCCACCCACTGGGCTGCCATTGAGGGAGGGGAAGGGATTCCCGTTTCTCGGGCCCTTGGGTGGAGGAGGGGGCATTGCCAGCCTCACACAGCCACCTTGCACACTTTCTCTCCAGCCTCGTGCACATGCTCGCCCCCAGGCCTTCCCCCTTTCTTACACCCCCCTCCCCACTCCTCGCACGCTGAGACACACATGATCATTACCTGTAGCATCTCGGCCCTGGAGATCTTCCCGTCACTGTCCTGGTCGTAGAGCTGAAAAGCAACTTTGCAACCCAGCTTGGTGTCAGTAATGGGATCAGAGCAGGGAAATGCCCATTCCCCACAATCAGCCTCAACCCCCCCTGTATCCCTTAACACTGTAGATGCTCCCTTGTCCCCCCACCCTTCCACATGCGCCCGGGTACCTCCCCAGCTCCCCTCCATGCCCAGCACCCTCCACAGCTCCCCCTCCCACTCTCCCTCCCCAAATGTCCTCTGGCTAGATGCCAGTGGTACCTTCCCCTCACACGCAGGCCCCATAATGCCACAACCCCGCAACTGGCTCCTCATCCCCATCACCAAGGGGCCCCAGTGACTTATCTCGGCTATGGGGCGTGGGGAGCAGCCCCCTATGCCCCCCTGTCCATCCCACCACCAGCCCCGCAACTCACACCGCAGCTTGTTGAGTCGGCTGTTCATGGGCTCCAGGGAACCAGCCTCCTTGGACTTTCCTTCCTCCACGGGCCGGAAACGGGCCAGGACCCGGATGAAGGATTGGAAATCGGTGAGCTCTTCCCTGGGGAGGGAGACGGGAGACTTGACTAATAACCAACACAGCCATGCAGGCTGCCAGACGAGCCAGAGCTGTTTATACAGGGACCCCTCGCCCGGCACTGAGATGCAGCCAACTCTGGGGAGGAGCACAGGGCCTGTGCATATGCGGAACTGTGCAGCAGGAAGTGAAGGAGGTCCACGTATGCCACCACCCACATCGGTCAGTGCTGTGCACCGTCCAGTCCCCGATGGCTCTGCCTCGTCCTCTGCATTGCTCCGTGGCCTATGAGCTCTGGTGTCTCCAGCTGATACGCGCTGCAGCCTGCCCCCTCAACGCCGCAGAGCCAGGCTGGAGCACAGGCTGTCAGAAGCCCCCACACCCCCTGTTGATTGGGGCTGGGGAGTGAGGCTCGTGGAGCAGACTTACCCTTCCTTGAAGAAGGCGTTGATGATCCGGTCCCCCAGGGGGTTCACCGCCAGCTCTCCGATCCCCTGCAGGTCATATTTGCTTTAGGGAGTGAGACAGCGCAGAGGTCATGGCATGGTCCAGCCGGTTTGGATCTCAACCCGAGGGGGCCCCCCTCCTGTGTTCTGAGCCTCGCTGTCTCATGCCAGTCCCAAGACTGTGGCAGCCACCTCTGGGGTGGGGCATAGGCAGATGTTTATAATGGGGTCCCTTGTCCAGTGCTGCGATGCAGCCACCGCTGGGGTGGGGCGTGGGAGCTGTTTATATAGGGATCTCTCATCTCTGTAGCCACCTCTGGAGTGAGGCATGGCAGCTGATTATACAGGGATCCCTTGTCCAGGGTCGAGATGCAGCCACCTCTGGGGTGGGGCCTAGCAGCCATTCCGGAGGCGGGACCCCAGGGTCAGAGGGGTGTTCAATTAACTCCAGCTGGGCTTTGAAAAGGTGGCAGCAGGACATGGTCCAGGGTACCCCAGGATCCCTGCTGGATGCAGCCTATTGGGTTGGCCTTGAATCTGCTACCAGCTGGGCACAGTGGCTGAGCGCACCCGGGCACTGGCGCCCAGGGTTCCCCTCCTGTCTGAGAGCCCCCAAACCCAGGCACCTTCTCCCCGCTCCTGCTATCAAAGCAGACAGGCGGCCCCAGGCCAGCGAGCCCGGCTGGGAGTCCTTAGGGGCTTGACCCAATGGGGACGGGCCCCCCGGGAGTAGAGCTGCGGGGCCTGATTCTGATCTCGGTTACCCCCCGGCCCAGCCCAATCCAAAGCCAGGCCCCCGGTGTTACTCCGGAATGACACGAGAACCTGGCTCGCCCCAGCAGCTCCCGTCTCTGCTGCAGGGCCCTGTTCATGGAGAGAGCCCCGCAGAGCCACTGGCCTGGGCGAACGCAGGGGTGGGGGGTGGACAGCAAGAGGAGCATGAGGAGAAGCAGCTGGGCCAGCAGCTCAGCCAAAACAGCTGGGATCTATTCCAGGCTCTGACCTTGGGCCCCACCCTGTGCCTCAGTTTCCCCTCCCATCCTTTCGTCTGTCTCCTTGGGGCAGAGGCTTCTTGACCACTGTGTCTGCAGCCCCTGACGCAACAGGGCCCTGACCTCAGCTGCGCTCCCCTTCTCCGCCTGGCTAGGTACCACCGTAATGCCCAGGATAATTGCTCCCTCCGGAGCCCCACACCAGACCCTGTGTCTGGGCAGCCCCCAGGGCAAAGGGCGCCTGATCTGTTCTGCCCAACTCAGGTTCTTTCAGCTCACCATCACCGTAGCATCCCAGTGCCCTGCCCCCATGCACGAAACCCTATTAACGCCCCTAAGTGCTGCCATAACGAGCTCGCAACAAAGCAGCCAGAACGGCCCATGCAGATAGAAGCTGCTTTCCCCTACCTGAGGGAGCCCTTCTGCTCCTTGTCCAGGGCTTGGAACCGGTCATAGAGGCGGACAACGGTGGCCTGCGAAACTGGGCACGAGAGAGCGAGAGAGCTTTAGCCAGGAACGAAGGTTGTCCCCTATCGCAGGGGACGAGGCAGGCTATGGTGGCATACGACACTGACGGTTAAACCCATCCCTGCCCCGCCATCGGAATAACATCATTTCACGCCAGGGGGCTCGGCTGCTCAGGGATCGTGGCATTACGGGGCTGTCAGTGCACGGGAGACACGTCCCACTGAAACCTGTTCCCCTGATGTACAGGGCAGGGGGACTGGCTCTTTTCCAGGGGGTTTCATCTGGAGACCTCAGTGTTTTACAAAGGAAGGTCGGGGTCATGTTACAGATGGGGCAACTGAAGCACGAGGAGGGGGGAGTGATTCCCCCAAGGTCACAGACACCGAGTCAGTGGCAGAGCTGGGAAGAGAACCCAGGAGTCCGGGCTCCCAGCCTCTAATCACTAGACTCCCCTTCCAGAGCAGATGGCAGAACCCAGGAGTCCTGGTTCCCAATCCAGCCCCCAGCCCCAGGGTTATTGTCTCAGTGCCTCCTTGCCAACGCATCCTGCGGGGCCCCCACTCTCCATGCCCCATTCAAGCCTTGGCCTTTTAGCAGAGGTTGCCAATTAGCAGCACCCGCTGTTCTGTGCCATTGGCGCCCATCCTGCTGAGACTCCACAGCTCATGTCACGAGTGGAGCCACCGGCAGCAGCCAGTTCGGGTCGGCTTGCGCTCCCTTCCAGCCGGAGCAGGATTCAAACCGACGCCCTAGAGGAGATTCCCAGCCACATCCAGAGGGACCCAAAGGGCCTCCCTGGCTGGTGTGGAGCTGGGATCAGGGGCCTCCTGCTGCAGACACAGCTTCTGGGGGGAGCCAGTGGGGTCTGCGCTCAGCCAAGCAGTGAATTAGGTCCCTACGTCCCCTGGGCTCACTCAGCTCTGCTGTGAGTAACTCTTCAGTGCTCAGCTCGGAGCCTTCTCCCCCCCTCGGGCAGCAGGGAAATCCACATGCAGTTTGGGGTGTGACCCCACTTCCTTCGCCAGCCCTTCCCAACCCATATCAAAGCACCTTGCAAAGTAACCCCGCCCCTAATCCCCCCGAGAATCCAGGTCCGATGGGGAAACTGAGGCACACAGGGTTCCCCCGGTGGGGCTGTACAGCTAGGCAGAGCCAAGCAGGGAAGCCAGGCGTCCTGCCTGACTCCACAACAGGGGTTGTGATCACTAAACCACACCCCTCTTGGAGCTGGGGACAACTCCACAACTCCAGACTCCCACCCCACCCCACTCTAACCACCAGGCCCCACTTCCCTTCCAGGGCCAGGGATAGAACCAGAGTCCTGCTTCCCAGCCCCCCATCTAACCAGTGGGCCCCTCTGTCCTCCTACAACTGGGGAGAGAACCCAGGAGTCCTGACACCCACCCCTTGGCAGACAGGGCAAACCGGTGTACGGCCTCCCCCAGTAATCGTCGGAGGTACAGAACGTCTCTAGTCATGGGGCTGTGGGGCGGGAGGGACGGGGAGAGCGCGCGCCTGCCGGGGCGGCAGGGGGCACAAAGAGGGTCAAACTTAAATTCCCACGCACGCCCCGGCATGCACAAAGCCCTTCCCGCCCCCTGCACACAGCCAGGCCAGCCCGACGGCCACAACACCGAGGGCAGGCATCCAGCCTGCCCCGCCCAGCCTGGCACAGCGCAGAGTCCCTGCCCCACATGCCCTGCAGCACCAGGGCACGATGCAACCATAACTTCCTGCCCCCTGTTGCTCTTCAACTTGACACCTT
>ML675698.1:2501351-2516152 GCA_007922155.1 Mesoclemmys tuberculata | reverse complement strand
GCGCACTGGAGCATCGGGGTCCGCTCTGACTGCGGGGGGGTGAGGGGAGGGTCTTCCCCCAGAGACCCACCCCCAGCCTCCCCTAGTTCCGCACTGTGGCCAGAGCACGCCCGCGAGCCCCCCAGCGCCTTGCTGGGCCCACGGCCCAGCCCCAAGCCCCGCAGACCCCGCTGGCCGGAGGCCACAGCTTTGCCTGCCCCTCGCTAAGGGAGATGGGAGTTGGGGGGCAGGGGGACAGCTTTGCTGGGGGCGTCGCGCAATGTACCTGCAGGGTGGCTCCATGCCAGGGTGACACTGAGGCGTACAATGGGCGGAAATCCAGGAACCGGCTGCAAAAAAAACCAGAACAAAATGGGCCTCGGTTTTTTGGGCGTGTTTGTCAGCAGCTTTCCCAGGACGCCAGGACCCTGCTGCCGAGCCCTGCCCCACCCCCCCGCGTGGGATCAACCCCCCCCCCAACAAAGCCACGGCTGCCCCTCTGCCCCCAAAATACCCCCCAAGCAAAAGGCATCCACATCGGCTGCGCAGCCCCTTCGATGCGCTCAGCAAGGGCTGAACCCCAGCAAGGCTCATGGCCGCGCTTCCCTGGCGACGCGGCCATGGCGCAAGACAAGCCGCCTCCCGGCTCAGTCGCCGTCTGGCCTACGGCCTGGCTAGTTCCACGCCTCCCGCCCCGAGCCGGGGAGTTGCTGGGGCGGGTGGCGTGTGGGTCTGACACAGGAAAGACAGCCCACCCTCTACCCTAGGTAGGACCCGCTCCGAGGCTGCCCTTGCCCTGGTGCTACACCCATCCTTCGGGAGAGGGAACCGGCTGCCCAGGATGCCACGCTGCCGGCAGGGGAGAGGCAGCTGCCCTGGTTGGCAGGGTGGAGAGGCAGCCCTTGCGGTGCTGAGCAATGCCACCCTGCCAGGTGCCACCCATCAGCTGGCGCTGGAGGATGAGCCCTTCCAAGGTACCTGCCGGTGGAAAGCCAGGGGAGCCTTTACAGTCCTGGATTGTCCTGCAAGGACAGGACGTAAAGGGCAGAAGGCATCGACTGGGGACCAAGATCGGAGGGCCAGGCCCTACGGTAGGGCTGTGCCCGGATGAACCCAGAAGGTGGGTGCCCCCCTGGGAGCCCAGCCAACCCCTCTGGGAGCCCTACCCCTCACGGTCTGCTCTAGGCCGTGGGAACTGGCTTGGCCCATGCACAGCAGCTGTTTCACAGCTGGCAGTTGCCAACAGCTTCTCCCCAGAGCGGTTGCCGGGTTTCTGCCGCCTCGCCCCCTCCAGCGACGGGTTCAGCAATGGCTGTGAGGTTGCCGAGACTCCCAGGATGCTTTGCTGAGGGGTGCTGAGCCTGTCGCTGCTCTCAGCTGCAATGGGGCAACCCCACATGAACTCCACTGGGGGTGGTGACGCCATGGTTCTAAGACCAGGGGCCCATCCAACAGTGGCCAGTCCCAGCCGCTTCAGAAGAAGCTGCAAGATACTCCCTCACCCCCTGCGGACAACGACGACACAGTCTGCCCAGAGAGGAAATGTCTACCTGACCCCAATCAATTACTGGGTTGTCTTTTGCCCTTAAGTATGAGCGTACAGGTCTCTATTTTAATCCTTCCTAACATAACTGGATATTCCCATTATCCACATGAGCCTCCGATACTAGTTTGAACCCTGTGAAACTCTTGGGTTAATTAATATCATGTGGCAGTGAGTTCCACAGGCCAAATCCTTTTGTTGGTTTTAAATCGGCTAGTTCTCTGTTCCTCTGAATGGCTCCTTGTTCTTGAGTCATGGAAAGGGGGGACACAAACACCATGTCTACCTGCCCTAACCCAGTCACGTTCCTCTGTATCATCACAATCGCTTGCTCTTCATCAGTAAATCTCAAAGTGCTTTACAAAGGAGGCAAGGCTCATTATCCCCATTTTACAGATGAGGGAACTGAGGCACACAGGGGGGAACTCACTTGTCCAAGCACCCAGCAGCTGAGCTAGGAATAGAATTCAGCTGCCCCAATTTCTAGTCCAGTGCTGTATCCACTAGGATACACTGCCTCTCTTGTCCCCATCTTATCTGTCTCCTCTCTACACAGTCCCAGTCTTTTCAATTTCTCTTGGTACGGAAGTTCTCTCAGGGTGCTAAACAACCTCCAATAGACTCCAGAGATGCATTCATAGATTCTGTTAAGGCTAAAAGGAACCACTGCGATCATCTAGGCTTGCTTCCTGCATAACCCACACTGGAGAGTCCCCAGCCAGTGAATCCTGCTTCCAGCCCATATCTTGTGGTTGAGCTAAAGCAGATCTCTTTTTAAATCAATGTTAAATGTTGATGTAAAGAGTCCAACCAATGGCGAATCCATCCCCTCCTTGGGGCGGTTGATTAAAGGATTAATCCTTCTCTCTGTTAAAATTATTTCGACCCCCGAAGGATCATGGCCCCCAGTCTGAGAACCCCTGTTGTAGACTGTGATCAAACTATCCTACTGTGGTGTAAATAAGAGCAAAATCTGCCCCTCAACCATCCACCAGCGTTAAAGAAAGTCAGCATCGGTATGTCAGAAAAACCAAGCATCAAACTGATTTTTTTCACTGAGCAAAATAGATATTTTATATATTTCTTTTGAGAGAAAAAGGGGACATACAAAAATTGAAAAGAAAAAAACAAAAAACCGGGACACAGACAGGGATATATGTACACAACACGTCTTATAAATATACAATATATACAATTTAAATATGTATATAGAGTATCTCCAAAAAGCTTTTTCTACATGGCACTTCTTTTGTTTTAAATTAAAACAAAGGCAGTTTTCAAATAATAATAATAAAAAAATTATTAAAGCTTTTTCTTCCCCCCCCACGCCCCCCGTTGTAACACTTGTTAAGAGCCGTTCCTATCCCCT
This sequence comes from Mesoclemmys tuberculata, assembly GCA_007922155.1. Lineage (NCBI taxonomy): Eukaryota > Metazoa > Chordata > Testudines > Chelidae > Mesoclemmys > Mesoclemmys tuberculata. Next base: position 2,513,261 of record ML675698.1, on the reverse strand, counting down.
TGCGCCATTGGTTCCTGAAAGCAAAAGAAACCATTAGTGGAGCGTCCCATCTAACCGCCTCCCCGGCCACCCATCTCTGGAACATAGAGGGCGTCGATAGCTTTTCACCATGTGGTCTCAGCACGTGGCCCCGCCCCTGGCATGGAGGGGAGGGGCTTATCCCCTCCACCGCGCTGATTGGCCATGTGGCAATGGGAGGGGCTTCCTTCCTCCAGCTCGACAGGAAAGCCGTCTGAGACAAAACCACAGCATTAACATCACAATAATTAGAAAAGCCAGGCCAAAGAAACAAGAGTCCATGCCTGGCAGCCCCTGCTGGAAAAGGACCAGCCTTTTCTGATGACTGCTCTACTGTCTTCCCGGTGCCCCCCGCCCCTCACTTCTCTTGAGCTTCACCCCCAACCTCCCGCCTTCCCCCCAAAGAGACATCCACTCCCCTTCAACAGCTACCTTCCCACCTTCCCAACCTTCCTCCGGGCCATCTGGAATCGGGGCTGCCTTGGTCCCCCGCCCCCCACCCCCCGTGACCCTCCAAACTCACATAGCAGCAAGAATAAATATTAAATATTTTTCTCTGTAGAAAACAAACAGGAGTCTCTATTCATGATCTATAGATTAAAAAAGAATAGTACGTCGTCCGCCGCTGCTCCAGGCGTCCCGGGAGGCGTCTCTGTAAACATTCTTTAGCGGGGCGGGGGGGGCAGAGCCACAGGTCCGAGGCTGGGGGGCCACTTTTAAACCTAGAAATGAACAAGAGTGGGGGGGGCAATTAGGGGAGACGCAACTGGCTGGGAATCAGTAGGTCCTTGCCCCGCCCCCTCCCACACCACCCTGGCCAAGGAATCCAGCCCAAGCCTTGGGTCCTCGCTGGGCGGTTGGGGCGCTGGTTGCATCCCGTCCAGTTGCTGGGCCGGGTCTTTGGCGGAGATTCCTCCCCCGCTGAACGGCCAGTCACCCTGCTGAGACCATGGGTGCGTATTGCTCCAGCTGCATCCTCTCCGGTCTCCGAACGGGGCCTTGAGGACAACCAAAGAAGCGACTCTCTGATCCCCCACCCCATGTGAATCCTGTCCCTGGATTTACACTGAGCACAATTCAGGACGTCTGCTGATCTCCGCCAGCTGGGGACGGAACTTCGAATGAGTGCTCTGGGGGTGCAGCAAAGGCGAGAGGTTCAGCACAGAGTTATTTACCTCCCTGCAGAGTCCCACAGCCAGATTCCCCTTGGGTCATCGTTTACACCAACGCAAACTGGGTGTAAAATGCTCCCACTGGTAGCGAGTGATGCTCTCTGCTCCAGAAGTAATGCACAGGCGTAAAGGATGAAGCCAGGGGCAGAGTAAAGGAGAATTGGGTCCTTGGCTTACAGTGTTTTGAGCCCCTTGACGAGTGCCAGGAAAGGTGTGGGGCAGGGGAGATGGTGTCGAATGAAGGCTGGAAGTTGCCCGAAAGGGGCAGGAGGTCTCTAACGTGAAACGGACTGGAGAGGCCATGCCCTGGCCTGAGTGGTGGGGCACATGAGATGCACACAGAGCTGGGAGTGGCCGAGAAACAAAGAGGCACATAAATGTTTTACTGTAGCGTCCCACTGTGCCTGGCGTTGCACACACGTGCCCCTGCCCCGAAGAGCTCCCAGGCTAAGCAGGCTGGAGAATGAGTCTCCATGTTTTACAGAGAGAGAGGAAGCGGTTTGCCAAGGGTTGCTCCGGGAGTCTGTGGAAGAGCTGGGAACAGCGACTAGCTCTTCCTCCACATTCATTGCCCATGGTCATGCCTCTGGTAAGCACTAGGGGCTACCCCTCCCACCTGCTCTGGCTGCGTGTAGCACCTGGCACGCTGTGGCCCTGCTTAGCACATGCCCAGGGACAGCATCTCTGTAGGTGTCTTTACCGTGCCGAGCCCAGCGAGTGCCTAGATTGACTGGGGCAGTCAGGCTCGACCACTGTGTCAGTAATAACAACAGCTCTTTTTGTCAGGAGGCCTCAAAGCGCTTTACACAGGAGGTCAGGATCATGACCCCCATTTTACAGACAGGTAAACTGAGGCACCATGGGCGGGAGCCACTTGCCCAAGGTCACTGTGACTCTAGGAGCCACTCAAAGCCAAATATATCTCATATCGGTCCTGACAGACTCGTTACCCTATCGTGCTCTTGTCACAAGATGTCTCTCAAAGGTGTCATGTGAGGTACCATATGTAAACTGGGCCTGAAAACCATGGAGTGCGATGTATGTACAGGTTGTGTACCACGAGTTACAGCTGTGTGCTGGAAATATGTTCCCAGAATGCCTTCAGGAAGCAGAGCATAAGTCCAATCTGCCCTAGGACAAAGCAATGTGGATTTACTTGTCCGGCTCGACGACAGGCAGAGGGCAATGAAAGTGCCTTTACATGCAAGGTAAACAAAGCCATCAAGCGACCGAGCAGTGGGGAAGGAAGTTTAGTGCTCACGCCGGCGAACTGAGTGTGCACCCCAAGAAGCCATCCTGCCTGTGGAGGCAGAGACAACAGACTTTGGGTAATATACGGAGAGCAAAAAGACATTTTAATTATCCATCGCTTAGGGGCCAGAGGGGCTGGCAGCCCCTCTGTGAGAGCTGGAGCCTCTTGGCCTCTGCTGCTAACTTGCTGGAAGTGAGAATTTCCTTTAGGTAAAGACGTCACTTGCTGGAATGCTGTTTTAGTAACTAGAAAGCATGTGTTGTTTGTACCCAGGCTGTCCCTTTTTCTCCCGCTTCTTAGTATTGCTTCAACCTCTGTTCTTGGTTAACAGCGTTTTACTATAAATCATCTCAGTGCTGCAATATTAAAGGACGTGTGACTCCAGCAGGCTGCTGTGTGCATTGTTGCTGTGGAGGCAGCGAATGTCATTTCTCCGAGTGCCCCGCCGAGCAGGACTGGACGCTCCGGGGAGCTCACAAACCAGGCGCTCTGTCTGTTACCTGCTGGGTTGATTGGCTGAGTCTTGGCGAGTTGGCTGATGGAGCAGACAGACTGGCGTGGCCAGGACACATGGCCACTTGCTAAGGCACTGAGATCACACCAGGGCTTATAGCTTTGGGTGCCCCGAGCAGAGCGTCATGGCCACCCAGCAGCGGTGGCAGAACCGAGGTCGCTGGAGCCCCAGTCCGCTAACCACTAGGCCACATTGCCTCTGGATAACTCCCTGACCCCACTTGCACATGCCTTTTGGTGGAACCCTCTACTACACAGAAAGCACCTAGCACAGCATGACGGCGCCATGCCACGGGGCAGAGAGGAGAGCCAGGGCTCCGCTGGGATGCAGATAAAATCTCCTTTGAGGCTGCTCGGCCCCAGCAGGCCCTGTGGTTCCCTCGGCCTCTCTAGCACCCACAGCTGGTATGGCCTGGTATCACAGAGCAGAGACTCCCTAAATCCTGGCTTGGACCCTGGGGCTTATTGGCACTACAGCCGGGGGGTCCGTTACCTTCCCATGCTTTGCTGCCCCCGATGTGCTGTGGGAACCAGGTACAGGACTGGGTTTCGCTCAAGAGATTTCTGGGGTTTTCTTCTTCCAAGGGGCTGGGCCCAATCTTCCTGCTGGCATTTCTGGGTCAGATCCCGGCAGGGATTTCAAACACCCTGGCTGTGAACCTCATTGGAGGTTCCTTTCTGATGGGACTCATAGCCCTCAAAGCCTGAGAATTTCTGTCCAGCCTACGTCCAACGAATGGGGCCCAGTCCACTTTGCTAGATTTCCGAGAACCGTTGGCCCAGATCAGACCCTGCCTGTCCAAGTAAGGTACTCATAGAATCCTAGAAGGTGAGGGTTTGGAAGGGATCTCAGGAGGTGTCTAGTCCAACCCCTGCTCAAAGCAGGACCGACCCCAACTAAATCATCCCAGCCAGGGCTTTGTCAAACAGGGCCTTAAAAACCTCTAAGGATGGAGATTCCACCATCTCCCCAGGTAACCCATTCCAGTGCTTCACCACTCGCCTAGGGAAAAAGCTTTTCCTAATTTCAGCCTAGACCGCCCCCACTGCAACTTGAGACCATTGCTCCTTGGTCTGTCATCTGCCACCATGAGAACAGCCTAGCTCCATCCTCACTGGAACCCCCTTCCAGGTCGTTGAAGGCTGCTATCAAATCCCCCCTCATTCTTCTCTTCTGCAGACTAAACAAGCCTAGTTCCTTCAGCCTCCCCTCATAACCCATGTGCTCCAGCCGCCTAATCATTTTTGTTGCCCTTCGCTGGCCTCTCTCCGACTTGTCCACATCCTTTTTGTAGTGGGGGGCCCAAAACTGGACACAATCCTCCAAATGCGGCCTCACCAATGCCGGATAGAGGGGAATAATCACTTCCCACGATCTGCTGGCAATGCTCTTACTAATGCAGCCCAATATGCCATTAGCCTTCTTGGCAACAAGGACACACTGTAAACTCACATCCAGATTCTTGTCCACTGTAACCCCAGGTCCTTTTCTGCAGAACTGCTGCCTAGCTCGTCGGTCTCCAGTCTGTAGCTGTGCGTGGGATTCTTCCGTCCTAAGTGCAGGACTCTGCACTTGTCCTTGTTGAACCTCATCAGATTTCTTTTGGCCCAATCCTCCAATTTGTCTCGGTCCCTCTGTATCCTATCCCTGCCCTCCAGCATATCTACCACATCCCCCTAGCTTAGTGTCATCCGCAAACTTGCTGAGGGTGCAATCCACCCCATCCTCCAGATCATTAATGAAGATGTTGAACAAACCTGGGCCCAGGACCGACCCCTGGGGCACTCCACTTGTGACCGGCTGCCAGCTAGACATGGAGCCATTGATCACTACTCATTGAGCCCGATGATCTAGCTAGTTTTCTAGCCACCTTATACTCACTGTGCCTTCTCTGAGCACCTCAGAGTTATTCTCCCTGGGAAGAGAACTCGCCCATGGTCACACACCACACCCAGGGCAGAGGAGGGAATTGACCTGGCGTCTCCTAAATCCTGGGCTTACCAGAGAGGGCAAAGACCGAGCGGGCCCTGGACAGTGAACTACTCACCCCCTCCTAGAAGCGGTGCTGGCATTGTCTCTGCTGTGCGTGCTGGGTGGATAGAGGCCACTGGCCTCCAGGGCCTCCACCCGTGCGACGTGCAATAAACAATTCAGCCTGGCAAAGGAGGCAAAGGGGATGCAACCTGGGAAGGGTTAACGGGCACCGGCTGGCTCTTTGGGGTACAGCACTAAAGGAAGGGGAAACTAGGGCTAAGTGGAGGATTCTTGGCCTCTCGTGGCTGGCTAAAGCAGGGGAAGCAGCCAGGAATTATCACCCAGAGCTCTTCATTTGCCCTTCCCTGGCTGGGAATCTTGGTGCAACAATGACTGACGTGCACATTTGTTAACGTCATCCTTGGCAATGCTCCGACTCTTCCCAAATAACACCTGCTTTGACTCTGGAGCTGGAAACCGGCCGGGTGTCCACATTCGCGTCCTGCCTTTCACTGCACAGATCCATCAATTTTAGGGCCAGAAAGGACCCCTGTGATTTTCTAGTCCAAGCTCCTGCGTAGCCCCCGGCCACAGGACTTCCCTGAATTAATTCACACTTCAGGCCCAATAGCTGTGGCTGAATTACAGCAGATCTTTTGGAAAATCATCCATTCCCCAATTAAAAAATGACCAGGGATGGAGAATCCAGTCTGCCCCATGACACATGTTCCAATCACCATCACTGTTAAAAAAGCCTGCCTTATTTCAAGCCTGAACTTGTCACACTTCCACTTCCAGCCATTGCATCTTGCCACGTGGCCGGATCTTCCAGCTGTTGGCCGAGGGGCTCCACAGAGGAACCTGATGAGAGTAAGCAGTGGGGAGGACCATAAGGGAAGTAATTTCTTTAGCTCCACCACTAAAGTGGCTGGCAACGCCAGTGGAAATCAAATGGCACTTCAGCTGTGATGGCAAAACACTGATGGGTGGAAATTCTCAATGATTTACAGATTGAAACCAGCACCAAGCTCCGTGTCTCCCCGTGCAAACTTCGCAGCTGCATTTCAGACTCCCACACATTCTGGGCTGACCAGATATCTTGGTTACACGGATGGGGGAGGGCTACCAGGTTCCTATTGCTATCCACAATCTCTCCAGATTTCTACTCCTTGCGTGCAGCCGCGATATCTGAGCACACCTGGCTGCCAGACCCCAAAGTTTAGAGCGTTTGGTTTTCAGTTCAACAGCTGGTCGAAATGGCTGCTCAGAAGGAAGTCAGACCCGGTGTATTTCACCGGATTGCCAACAGGTGACGCCTTGGCAGAGCGATACCCACCCAAGACGCCTGCACCACCAACTCGGGGGAGGAGGGAGTTTCAGAAATCAAGGACACCATCTAGCCATTGAATATGGACTTTCTGTGAGTTCAAGATCTAAGCCCAGGGGGTCCCAAAGACAGATTCCAGGACTGCGAACCACCTGGAGATCGTATTTCCAGTTCAGATCACGATTAAAACCCCTCGCTCCATTGCTTGACCAGCCGTGCCATTGGATGGCTGGGAGTGTGCAAGCATCTCCCCCTCAAACAAGGGGCAAAGTTGAGTTTTGGAAAGTCTGGATCCTGGAAACTCTGGCTTGAGAGGAGAGACCAGGTGGTCATGCCCTAGAGAGTCGCCCACCTTCACGGTCCTAGCTTGAATGCCCCTGGAAATGGTGTGGGTGGCATCTAAACAAGGTGAGACATCTACTGGGTTCAGATGGTGCTGTCTGTCGGCACTGCCCGCAACCCAAGTCTCATGACACTTGTCTACCGACCTGCCCCATTTGATCACAGTGTCACCAGAGCTCCCAACCTCCTTCCTCTTCCCCAAATCCAACATCTGCTACCCTGCAATCCACCCCTCTGGCTCCAGCCCCTGTCCACGCCTTGGTCACCCCTCGCCTTGACTTCTGTGACCACCTCTTTTATGAACTCATTGCCTCTTGGGCTCTCCCCTTCAATCCATGCTTACCGGAGATCACTCCCTCCCCCCTTTCCCCGCCTGGACCTCATCTGAGAATCACTTCCACTCTTTTCATCAAACGGACGGCGGAAGGGGCCATTCGTTCACCAGCTACAACCTCCTGTACAGCCCAGACCAGAGAATTTCACCCTGTTAGCCCTGCACTGAATCCTGTATTGGACTAACGCCTCTCTTCCAATAAAGCATCCAGTCTGGATTTAAAGACATCAAAGAGATGGAGAATCCACCACTTCCCTTGGGAGTTTATTCCACTGACTCATCAGTTGCATTGTTAAAAAAAATTGCCCCTTATTTCTACTTGGAATTTGTCTGACTTTGACTTCCAGGCATTGGTTCTTGTTCTCCGCTACACAAAAGACCCCTTTGGTATCTGGTATTTTCTCCCCATGAAGATATTTACACATTGTATTCGAGTCACCTCTCCATCTTCTTTCTGATAAGCTACAGAGACTGACTCTCTAAGGCCTGGTCCACACCAGAGTTGGGTTGACGCAAGGCACCATATGTCAGCCGAATTCTGTCAGCGTCTACACTACAGCGTTGCTCTCGGCTATCTAACTTGCTTGCCATGCTGAGGGAGTAACCCCATCTCGGCGAGAGGCCTAGTGCGGAGATTGATGCAGTGTTTGTGTAGACGCTGCGTGGCTCACATCAACTGGCGCTGGCTTTCAGAAGCCCTCCCACAATGCCCCACACTGGACAATAAATCGGTGCAAGCGCTGCTGGTGAGGGTGCACACTGCTGACACAAGGGGCGTAGTGTGGACATGAAAAAGTGCTGTACTTTGCAATAACTTAGGTGGACTTAATTTTGCTCAAAGTCTCTGATTGCAAGATATTGTCTCCAGCCCTGAAGTCATTTTTTTGGACCCCTGACAATTTTTCAGCACCCCTTTTCAAATGTCAACCCCAAACAGAACTGGAGGCGGTATTCCATAATCATTCCATCGTCTTCCCAGTGCTGTGTGGAGGAGGCGATTTCCCCTTTAGCTCCAACTCACTGCTCCCCTGGTATATATCCAAGGGTCGCATGAGCCCCTTCTACCACAACATCGCTTTGGGAGCTCTCGACTTCACGGTGGAACTGCCCCCTCCGATCAGTGGATGTTTACCAAACACCCTTCTGCTCCAAAACAGAAATTCATGAACTTTCCAGAGGGAATGACCACAGGCCACCGTGTGTCTGGGTCTGTACTGCAGCCACTTGCAAATTCAGGCCCTCAGCTGGATGGGGAAGGTAGTCTGAGAAACGACATGTCTGCTCTGTACAGTCACTGCACAACACCCAATACACCCAATGCACTGAGTAGCAACGCCGTCACCCTCAATGCCATCAGTTGCAAAGACACACCCAACACACCGAGTAGCAATGCGTGCCCTGGGATTCCAGATCTGCAAGTCACAGGTCAACGGCCCACGTTCCGCTCGTTTAGAGTTCTCTTTGATACATTAATTCAAGCACACCTGGACGAACCCTTACGACCCACTGTCACACGGGCTAGCAAAAGCATCAATGCAAGTAGCAGAGACCTGGCTTTTGAAATACCGTGGACCCATATTGAGCACCGACAGACTATTGCCATGAGCTCTTTGCTTTGGGGGATCACCAGATCAGAAACACACTAGCAGGGCAAAAAATATCCTAGGATCTACATATGGATCCTTTGAACCATTCACCTCTTCTCCTGTTACTCCACACGGGCCCCATTAAATAATTCCTCGCCCTCCCTGCCTCTAGTGTCCTTCAAACCTTTGGAAACTGCTTTAGGGCATAAGGCAACCTCCAACTATAGGATAAATCTTTCCCTCTGGGCAGATTTTGCCAACACTGCTCACCAAGGGTGTCCTGGCACCTACTGAAGCAGCTGAGATTAGCTCGATGGGCCTCTGGTCTGATCTGGCAACGTAAGTCCAAGGTTCCTATATTCTGTCTACTCCTCAATTATTGCTTTGCTAGGTTGTCCATATTTAGCTCTTTTATTTTCTCCCTCATCGATCCCTTGAGCCCTCCAAATGTCTCTGGATTCCCATCCACTAGTTCGATGGAAACATTACTTGGGGAAAGAAAAAGCAGCCCGCCGCTTGCTTTGCACAACACTTATTTCTGGGTCCAGTTTTCCAGTTTTGTTTCTATGCTGGTGCATGTAGCAGCCCGTGGTTGCTTTACTCAGTTCCACGGAAGGCAAAGGGAGCCAGGGGGCTGGTTTTCCTCACCAAAGGAAAAGGCAGATTTGGATACAGGAATGGTTTCCATTGCAAAAGTAGAGGGGTCTGATTTTTATTTTTTACCTGCAGACATTTTGGAACATAAAAAACTGGCCTGCTGTGCCACCTAACGCAATGGACAATGCGTTCCAACGTACTGAGACAGGAGGGTTTGGTTCCACTTTGCAACCAGCTAATCTGCTCTTTACTTTTGACCTGAGGTGTCTGGGGTCTCTTCCATTCCCAACTTCCTCTACACACCCAGAATCCAAACTCACTCTCCCCTCCCTAGAGTTTGGCTCTATTAAACCAACAATCAGGTCACAAAGTTGAACTCTAACCTTCTCCCCAGGCCAAGCTGCCTCCTATGGCTCCTCCCCAAGATTGCTCAGCCCACACCCTCAGTCCTCTGTCCCCAGGAAGGCCCTCCCACCTCCCTCGCCACCAGGGAGAGTAAAAGAGCCGCCAGCACGAGTGAGACAGCAGAACCCACACAACCATTTCCCAGCAGGATCCCACTTTATGTCTCCTGCTGCCTCAGAGTCAATGGTGCTGCTCCCCTATCTCACACAGTACAGGCTAGCTTTTAAATCCAGAGGTCCCAGGTTCAACCCCTCTAGATGGCCCATCCTGGGGTGCTGTCCCATGTGTACAGCTCCTACCCCACTGGGACCATGCTCTTCAGGAGCTACCGTAATACATGTAATAACAGTGCAACCCCCCACCCACCTGCTAAGGAGCAAACTCAGTCCATCGCCGCCAAGTCCAACACGCTCATCCCAGAGAGAGGGCACAGCGCTGCTCTCCAGTGAGGGAACATTTCAGCCCAGGTCTCCTCAAGGCTAGGGTCTGGAGGCGGGGAGTGTCCTCAGCTGCACAGCTAATCCCCTTCCCTATCTCTGCCAGGAAGCCCCCATCCGCTGCTCTGGCGTTTGGTTGCTTCTCGCATCTTTCCACTAGCTGGCTGGCCTGAGAGCGGCTCTGTGGAGGGGATTGGTCTCCACATCCGGCCGGGGGTGTGTGAGTGTGGGCTGAACCCCCCCACTTCGCCAGTGGGTGATGGACTCCAGCACATGGTGCTCCGTCTCATCTCTCTCCCATGCCCTTCTGCTTGGTCCCTGCGCCCCCGGGCACCTGGCTTCCCCGTCCAGTCTCCAGGATAATTCCTACGCCAGTGGCTGGCTGCTCCAGTCCCAGCGGCATCTCTGGTCACTGGGGGCAGCTCCTCTCCTGTTACGCCGTAGCCATGGGGCTTGGCTTTCTCAGCTTTGTCTCCAGCTCCCGCTCCAGGCTCTACTTTGCCGAGAGCTACCTGGGCACTGCATGATCCAGCAACTGGGGTGCAGCCGGCAATCTGCAACTGTCCTGCGAGGCGCCTCCCAACGGTCCCGGCTCCCATCGGGTAGTCCTGCCTTAACCCCAAACCCCCTGAGCCAGCTGTTTGAGAGGGGACCCCCAAATCAGAGGGGACCCCCAAATCAGGTTGCGTTGAGACCCGGAGCATGGGGGTGCAGGGCCATTCGGGTTTGGCTTGGCTCTGTCTCCGGACGAACGGGCAGGACAAATTTGAGAGGTGCCGCGAGCCCATGCTACGCCCGTCACATTTGGCTCCTCTGCTCCGCAGTCTCCGTCTATGGAGGGGCGGATGGGTCAAGCCTGAGTGGGTTGCACCCTGCAATGTTGGGAGGTACGGTGCAGCTCAATGCAATGGCATAGTCATTTAAAATGCCCCCATTTAAAATGGCAGCCGCTGCCGCAATTTTGGGACAAAGGCCACGGGCCACGGACTGACCTTGTTCAAAATGGCCACCACCTGCCTCCTGCTGTTCCCAATGGTCCATCTCGCCCAGTGTCCTGTCTTCTGACAGGGGTCGGTGCCAGGTGCTTCAGAGGGAATGAACAGAGCAGGGCAATTATCCAGTGATCCCTTCCGTCATCCTGTCCCAGCATCTGGCAACCAGAGGCTTGAGACACTCAGAGCATGGGGTTGTGTCCCTGCCCATCTTGGCTGACAGCCCTTGATGGACCTGTCCTCCAGGAATTTCTCTCATTCTTTTTATGTTATATTCAGTTATACTTTTGGCCTTTGCAACATCCCCTGGCAAGGAGTTCCACAGGTTGACTGTGACTGGGGCAAAGAAGCACTTCCTTGTGTTTGTTTTAAACCTTCTGCCTGTTAATGTCATTGGGTGACCCTGGTTATGTGACGGGGTAAATAACTCGTCCTTAGTCGCTTTCTCCACGCCGGTCACGATTTTATAGACCTCCAGTGCATCCCCCCTCAGTCGTCTCCTTCCTAAGCTGAGCAGTCCCTGTTTCAGTACTCTCTCCTCCTAGGGAAGCTGTTCCAGTCCCTCTGCACCTTTTCCTTTTCTAATACCTCTTTATTGAGAGGGGGGCGACCAGATCCGCAGGCAGGATTCCAGGTGTGGCCGTGCAATGGGTTCACATAGGGGGAGGATGATATTTTCTGCCTTATTTATCTCTCTCTGCCTTTCCTAATGATTCCCGACCTCCTGTTCGCTCTCCTCATTGCCCGGCCCCTGGAGCGGAGGGTTTCAGGGAACTGGCCGCACTGATTCCAGGGTCTCTTTGGTGCGTGGGACCAGCTGATTAAGGGCCCCTCGCTCTGTCTCTCCCAATGGAAGCAAAGCCCTGGGCTGGGCCCATTCAAAATGGCCGGCTGCTCTTTGAAAATGGCTTCCGCCTCCCCTCTCTCTCTCGGCCGAGGTGCTCATGTCCCGGCTCCCTC